>CM042315.1:5727748-5855248 GCA_023566125.1 Zingel zingel
ACTATACATGTCTGGCCTTTGTGATTCATTTTTTTTAGTATGGCCCTTAGTGAAGTTGAGTTTGACACCCCTGCATTAGAGCATAGTATATGAGTCAATTTTAACTTCTCAATCATTATCTCATCATATCAGAATATTGTTATGGGCATATTTTAGTAAATTGCAGTAATCTCAAACATATGTTTCAATTTAGAAATAGAAAACAGGAATATTTAGAAACAGTGTCTCCATGATGTAGTTTGTAGAGCAATGGTGTTAAATATTCGTGTTTCTGGTTGTTATTGTCTTTAGTAAATTAAATGTCCTCGATTTTATCTTGATTCTTTTATTATTTATTTAATTCATACCCTTGGTTTTACAAAATTGGATTAGTGACTTGCATGTCCTTGTTTCTATTCCAGTCATTGTATTTTGCACTTTTTGCTCTGTTGGTGTATTGTGTTCTGAATGTTATTGTATTTGTATTTCTCTTGTGTAATATCGGCTACACTAAAAATGAGGCCTTGCCCTCATTTGTACATCTGAGAACTAAATAAAGGTTGATAATGGTGATTATATCATGGTCCCAATTCTTTGATAAACAAATGTAAGAGACCCTTATCAAAAAAGTTGTTTTTTGTTATGCGTCTATTTTAAAATCCCACTTTTTTTAAATGTTCAAATATCCATCCTGTAAATGTAAAAATATAAGTTCTCTGACCACACTGGTAGGCGGGGCAGCAGCGGTCCGTGGTGTTAGCGTCCACCGTCAGCACCTCGCCGCCCTGGCAGAGAGTGGGCGTCTCCGGACAGGAAGAACACACTGCAGAAAACACACACTTCACACATGAAGACACTGACGGCGAAGTAAACCTGCTGATGATTCGCTGACAGTTGAATGTGACACAGAAGATGGAGAAGTTAAGTTTTGAACTGACCGCAGATGTGAGCAAGGCAGCAGCTGCCGTCGGCTCTGGTGGCGATCACAGTCTGGTCGTCTCTGCAGGTGGGAACGTCCGACTCACAGAGTTCAGGATCACACTCTATAAACACAGAAACGTTAAAGGAATAGCTCCACATCTTTAGCCTAGAAATCTAGATGCACCTTAGCAGCAGCAAATTTAATTTGCAGCCAGCGGGGTCTAGGCGCTTTCCGTTGGCTTGCGAGCTGGAAAAACCAAACTCTGGTCAGGCCAATCACATCGTGTATAGAGTCGGTGGGCGGGCTTATGGCTGCTGCTGGGAACAGCGGTCTTCTGGAAGACTTGGAGTTAAGCTTTTCTTTGAGAAAAGAATCTTTCATCTTCTTAAGAAAGGAAGATGTGTTCGGAGTTTTGCCGACCGGATACGGCAAAAGTTGAATCTATCAACTAGCTTTGCTACCTTCTTTGTTGTTCTGCCTGGTTGTAGCACTATCCTATTGCATGCAGAAAGAATTTGAAAGACAAATGTTTATCCCGCCCCTCGGATCGAGCCCTGTCAATGGTGAGTTCCCAGACCCAACATCTTGATGTGGGTCTGGCTTATCAGGCTACCACATCTTAGGAAATATGCTTATTTGATTTTTTTGTCGAGAGTTAAACGAGAAAATCTACCTTTGTCATATCTGTATGTTGAATATGAAGCAAGAGACACTTAGCTTAGCATAAAGAATAGAAACGCGGGAAACAGCTAGCCTGTCTCCGTCAGAAGATTAAAGAAAAGGCCTTTAAAGCTCACTAACATGTTATATATTGTACATTAGAACAAAGTGTAAAAAACGAGTTGTGGTTTTTGACGGGGAGTAATGTGCCAAACAATTTCTTGGCCCGACACAGTCCCCTCTTCTCATTATTCAGTTTATACATCCTTGATTCCTTTCCTCACTTCCTCCCCTCTTGTCTTAGTCCCTCCTGCCTGAGATGTGAGTGGAGGAAGCGAGGAGGCGAGGAAGAGACATGAGACGAAAGGAAAGAGAAGTCGAAGCAACATGCATTTAACAAAATGAGACATCCTTGCTTCGGAGCTGTCATTTTATAGCGACATCAATTAAATGACGTGTGAAACATCTGTTGGTTTGCATATTCCAGCTGTCTGTCACGCCTCTTTTATATGTCACACGTCGAAAAAGTCTTCCGCAAAGGATACACCTGTGCATGCTCGCTTATAGCTCCTCTGGTAAGCCTTCTCTCTCCTTGAGATGAATTTTAGGAATTGAGACATCCTTTAAGATGGCGCGCTAAGATTGATTTCGTGGTCACAGGCAGGAGGACGGAGGACAGAGGAGACGAGGAGGCACAGAATAGAGAGAGGAGAAGAGCCCAGTGACTTCCTGGAATCTTGTTGTCACCGTGAGGCAACCAGCTGAGACTTCAGGAAGTCACTGCTCCCTGTGAACAAAATGTTTCATTTTTACACTTCAGTTTTGGTACGTTTTAAACACATTAGGGGCCCTATCTTGCACCTGGCGCAGCGCAAGAAGCAGAAGTGTCTTTGCTAGGTTAGACCGACGCAGTTGTCAGTTTCCTGTCCAGCGCCCACGTCGTTTAAATAGCAAATGCACCTGCGCCCATCTGTGCGCCCATGGGTGTGCTGGTCTTACAGGGAGGTGTGTTCAGGTGCATTCTTGGCGTATTAGTATCTTGAGGCAGCGGAAAGTGATCGCGCCATTGACCAAAAACACCTATGAATTAAAAAAGACACTAAGTACAACCCTTTTGAACCATGCGCCTGGAGCACGGACCCTTTTGTGTGGATTTGTACAGGCCCTAAACGCACCTGCCCTTAATCGTTAAAATAGGGCCCTAGATGTGTTAGATCTTGTCACTGTGACAGTGGGTAAACTCCAACTGGTGGAAAAAAGACACAAAATAACTGTGTTGGTATCACAGTTGGTTGGTAACACAGTGCATCCCTTGTACAATAAAGAGAAGCCATAACTCTATTGATCAGAGTTTATTGATCAGAGAAGAAAACTCACCGCACACAAAGTCCGGACAGCAGGATTCCTGTCTGTAGTACGACACCAGCTTCTCCCCGTATTTACACTCAGGAGGGATCAGGTCACACAGGCTCTGGTTACACACTGCACACAATAAAACAAAGAGTGAAACATGTAATGAGCCTCAGATGTGATGCTGTTCTCTGGTACATTTTAAACTAAAGAGCGCGTAGCAGGCACAGGAACCCCCCGCGGCCTCACCGCAGACTTTCTGCGGGCAGCAGCTGGTGTCGTCGGCCAGGCTGATGATCACCTCCCCTGCTCGATGGCACGCTGGCGCCGCCATGCTGGAGCAGTTGTACTCCACAGGAACGATGGTGTCGTTGTCGCAGCGGTACATGCAGCAGGCGTCCTTCGAGGCTTTCCACACATCGCCGTGTGCACGAGGAACGCCGGAGCTGTCAGTGCAGGCTGCAGACACACACACACACACACACACACAAATAGCCATGTTTCTTCGACTATAAGCACTGATTATCTAGAACATTATCAACAGTTATTATGTCAATACATTTGTGATTCTGCAACAAGAAGTTTAGGGTTTTGTAGTTTCAAGAATCTACTATTCAACTACTTTGCACTTTTTTGTTAGAAAAAAAATGAAAAGCATCAATCAAAAAGATTAAAGACAGATAATTTGGAGATGTATTTTTTAGGATCTCCAGCAATCTAATGCCATCAATATCTAATGTTGTTGTCTCCAGTTCGAGACCTGCTGCGCGTTTGTACGGACAGGTAAACTGTCGTCTTACCACACTTCTCAGGTGAGATGCAGAGGGTGGAGTACGGTCGGTGGAGGAGCGTTCCCTCGGGGCACACGCAGCCCTCAGTCAGGCCTGAACACTGGTCCGGGTCCGAGTCAAAGTCGTTGTTGGGGCAGGACTGAGACGTGCAGGCCGGCAGACAGGCCTGATACCGCAGACTGTCAGGACACACAAAAGCTGCAGGAAGAGACACAAACATGTCAGTGCCTTAAACACATCACTTTACCTTTAGTCTATTTAGTGAAAGGAGCAACTTTTGATGAAAATTCAGATCTTGCAATAAGGCAGGCCTGCTTGGTTCTTTTGGTGAATAATTGAAGATCTACAAAGAATATGTTTACGGCATTTCCTCTCTAACTGGGACGTTTTGGGAGAGATTGGTGGGATTGCTATGAACGACGTACCCATGGCGATACACTGGTAAGAGCAAATTACGTTTCACCATGTAACCAAGCTAATTTAAATAGCTCAGGTTACTGTATTCTGTGAACTGTTACCTTCATTTAATATTTTATTTGGCATTTTCTTTTATTGGGGTGCAAATGTTCCACCAAAACAAGTTCCTTCCTGAGACTATTTAGCAGAGCCACCGTCGCTGCGTCGGGAGCTTAGCACTGCCCAAGACAATTGTGATTGGTTTAAAGAAATGCAAACAACCCAGAGCATCTTTTTCTCCTATCATAGAATGTATCCGTGGTGTAGCTAGACAAGTCTGGCAATGTGAGACTACTTTACTTTAAACTTTACTTTAAAAGATAATGGTGGAATGAATAGTTCTGAATTGTGCTGAGTGGAATCTAGAAAATGGACTCACCAATGTACACCATCACGTTTTGTTACATTTCAAGAACTTAACTGCCTACAAAACTGATCGCCTGTGTGGGTGACAGGCAATCAGTTACGTCAGTTATTCTGGCTGATTCAACTTAGTTTCAAGTTGGTTAATGAACTCCATGTCTACTAATTACAATGATACCATGTACAAAGTCTGTCCCAACAGATGCAGGAAACCTAACAGGTGTGTGAAAGATATTTAACCAGATCTTGTAACTGCCGTCTTTCCTGGCAGAGTTGCAGTATTTTAAAGCTCTGTACACAGAAGAGCAGCTGCGAGTGCCGATTAATGTTTTAACGGCAGACAGCAATCTTACGGCAGTAATCTGGACTCCTCCACTCAATGCAGATGTTGAATTTGTGGCAAGAAGCCGTGTAGGCAGCCAGCGCCACACACTGGTTGTTGACGTACTCTGCATCTCGTACCCAAACCTCACAGAAGGTGCTCGGCGGGACCTGGAAACAAAGAAACAATCAAATAAATTATTTTAAAAGCTACTGATTTTTATTATTATCATACTGTATGTTAAGCTAGAAGTTATATTGATAAGTCATAATTATAAGTCATTTAACATGATCTCATTAATACACATCATTGACCTATTTGTCAAACATGTCTTTAACTGAAGAGAAGTGAGAGCAATAATGGTAGAAAAGGGCTGATGAATTAAATACATAAGTAGGATTTTGAGGAACTGGTTGATATTCATTTAGACATTTGTTATCTTTTTTAATCCTGCCAAGAAATAAAACTTTGATAGCAGCCTTTCAAAGTTTTCAGACATAAAAAAAAAGAGTTGAATTCAGAACCAGGCAAACACTGGCTCCTGTGTAAGGAGAGGATGGGTTAACGTACGAAGGCGTGGCAGGGCGAGAAGGCGGGGTTCTGCAGCATGAGCAGGCAGACGGAGCAGTCGCTGGTGGAGCAGTTGAGCTCGCGGCGGCGGCTGTTGCTGATGTAGCTGGTGGTGTTGGGAACCTGCCAGCTGTCGATGAAAATAGCCGGATCTTCGCCCGCGCCCACCGTGGTGCCGTCGGCCAGAGTCAGGTCGTTTGTTGGGTCTCCATCACAGAAACCTGAGGTGGGTGGTGAGAGGCGGATCACAAAATCACTACATTTACTACAGCCATGATATACTGTATGAATCCCTCAATGTGACAAATGGATCCCGGGCAAGCTGGCAGTGTCACCTGGTCACATGGTGCAACACAGGGTGTATATTGACACCAGGGAGCACCAATGGTTTCGCTCATCTTAACAAATGATCATTTGTAAATAAAATTACACTTTTTCTCCATCCCAAAGAGTACAATTCTTTTGCTTCCCCAATACCTGAACTTGTGTTTCGGTCGATACAGAGTACTGATCTGATACTAGTGTGTCATATATTTTAGAGGTGCAACGATGAATCGATGAATCGATTAGTTGTCAACTATTAAATTAATCGCCAACTATTTTGATAATCGATTCATCATTTGAGTCATTTTTTTATTAAAAAAATAAGATTTCTCTGATTCCAGCTTGTTAAATGTGAATATCTTCTAGTATCTTCTCTCCTCTGTGACAGTAATCTGAATATCTTCTAGTTTCTTCTCTCCTCTGTGACAGTAATCTGAATATCTTCTAGTTTCTTCTCTCCTCTGTGACAGTAAACTGAATATCTTCTAGTTTCTTCTCTCCTCTGTGACAGTAATCTGAATATTTTCTAGTGTCTTCTCTCCTCTGTGACAGTAATCTGAATATTTTCTAGTCTCTTCTCTCCTCTGTGACAGTAATCTGAATATCTTCTAGTTTCTTCTCTCCTCTGTGACAGTAAACTGAATATCTTCTAGTTTCTTCTCTCCTCTGTGACAGTAAACTGAATATCTTTGAGTTTTGACGTTGTCTTAGGCTTTGGGAAACATTGATCCACATTTTTCACCATGTTTTGACATTTTTATAGATCAAACAACTAATCGATTAATCGAGAAAATAATCGACAGATTAATCGACTGTGAAAATAATCGTTAGTTGCAGTCCTAATATATTTTATTATGTTTTAAAAGCTGTATACTACTATCCCTGTATGGATGTGATATGATTTCTATCTTTGTTGTCGGTCTGGCTCAGGTTAAACTTTTTGTGAAACCTGAACAAACGGCGTAGAACTTTCTTTCATTATAAAGTTTGACAGTGAGTCATAACGGAAAAAGAACATAAATAAACTACTTTAACATAGATTTTCTTCGGGGCTAAATTACGTGGTATCGGATTGGTGTATAGACTCCAGTACTTTTACGAAACCGATACCAGCATTTTAGGAGAATCGGAAGCTTTTCCGATACTGGTATTGGTTTCGGAACATCTCTAATTTTTAGTGACTTGTTTCTGTGTGATCACTCTAGTAAGATAAAACTGTGTGGAATACAAGCAAAACAGGTTTTTTAAAAGGAACTATTGCAATGTAAATTGTGCGTGGCGTAGGTGAGTAAGACTACCCTAGTCTATATCCATGCTGTTCCACTTCAGGGATTGCTCCGGTGCTGCAGGAAATTCCCCCCGGATGCATGTTTTTCGCTGATGTCCATTTCCTTCCGCTTTCTTTGTGTTGGAATTTTAAACTCTGGTGGATTTATGAAGACTATGGTTAACTGCTCCTCAGATCTCTGCAGGGTAAATCCAGACAGCTAGCTAGACTATCTGTCCAATCTGAGTTTTCGGTTTTGGTTTTCGGACTAAAACAACTTTTGAACGTACACACGTTCCACCAAAACAAGTTCCTTGCCGAGGCTATTTTGCAGAAGCACAGTGCGGAGCTTAGCGCCGCCCATGACGATTGTGTTTGGTTTAAAGAAATGCCAATAAACCAGAGCACATTTTTCTCCTATCCCTGAATGCTATGTGGACGAGCCAGACCCTCCTCCGCACCGTCTGGAGGATGGTCTGGCAAAGCGAGACTAAGACTATCCTTACCACAGAGGCCCATGGTGTGAAGCTTGTTGTGGGAGCTCCCAGTGTCGATCACCATCATGCCGGTGCTGTGGTACCACTGCAGCTTGAGACCAGCCGGGCTGCGGATCAGGTACATGTTGCCTGTGTCGTAGATCTCAAAGCCAAACTTTTTGAATCGAGGCTTAGCGTACCGCGAGTTGATGTAAAGCTGAAAGAGTGCATGTTGCATCAGACAGATTTTATCAGTGAGAAAGCTTTAATATGCCAATGTGACAGGTACAATACAAAGTAAAAATCAGGATAAGAAGAGAGTGCTTCTAACCCTCCTCTGCAGCCTGTTGATGATGATTTGGTTGGATTTGTGCGTGATGTTGAGCGCCACCAAACACAGATTGGTGAAATTCCAGAGGAGCTTTGAAAAGAAAATCAGGTTAAAAAAAATTAATGACAAATCAAAAGTCAGTGACTTCTGTTCCAATCACTCGACCAGCTAAGTGTGATATTGACTTACTGGTGACTCTGAGTCGGCGGGACACTCCTGAACCAGGACACTGACAGACTCATTGGGCAGCTGGGTCACTATGTATGAGGCAGCCTTGTAGATGGCAACACTGTTCCCATCAAATGTGATCACATTCAGATCCGGAAACATCGAGCAGCGACCTGGAACACACAGGTGAGATGACAATTAAAGCTGAAAGCAGCTAAAAAAAAAAAATTATTATCTGCCGCAGTCGTACATCACTGGTCTAGAGAAATGTAAAAACAACATCAACAATTAGTCCAGTCAAATAAAAAAATGCAAAGCTATGGGCTGAGTCTGAAACTGCAAGTGTGTTTTCTTTGATTTTAAGTGACACAAGATTATAAATTCAAAAATAGAACATAGTGTCATTTTTAAGTTTTTCCTCACATGGACAGTCCCACTTTGGGCAGCACTTGTCTCCATTGACCAGGATGGCAAAGCCAAGCAGGCCGCAGTTCGGACGGTCGGAGGTGAATTGGCAGCTCTGAGATTTGTTGAACAAGACGAGCTGGTTGTTGACGCAAATGTACTTTGTGCATTCATCCACGATCTCTGCATACGGAGGCTGGACAAAAAAAAAATTAAAACCCAGAAGTCACACAACAGAAAATAAAACAGGGAGATGTTTGTAAGCAGGAAAGAAAACTAATATTTAGTGTGTCATAGAGACTGACACTCAACTCAAAATTTACCTAATCTCTATGTCAAATGTTGAGGTTCATTTCAGACCTTGGGATATATAATATTATATATATATATATATATATATATATATATATATATATATATATATATATATATATATATATATATATATATATATTATAATTTATTTCTGGTGCTTTTGACAGTATACCCTGGCCTACTTCAGTGATTGAAACTTCTTCACGGTATCATTACAAGACCTAAGTACCGAATTGTGATTATATGCGTTGCCCTCCCAATATACGACCACGTGAGACCGAAACGTCCATTCAGTGGACCATGAATATGGTTGAAAGCTACAAAAAAACTAGTAAGTGAACCATAGGTTTAGAATATTTTAACACAGATTAACTGTATGTTTTGCAAAATGCACCTAATATTTATGCAAAATATAAATAAACATGTCTGCTGCTCTAGAAGAAACTCTAAAAGAACTTTAAGCTCGAAGCTGAAGTCAGTGCTCTTATTTTAAAATTTAGCTTTCCAACTGTTCCTGTATCTTTTTTTTGGTACAAATGTAAATACAAATGGGTCAGCTTTGACAATAAAGTGATGGAAATCATATATAAATTACAAATAAATCCATGATAGAAGTTATCTTGTTACTAATTATGAATTATGTGAGTAAAATGAAAAGGTATAATAACTGGACCTACAGTGCACATCCTTGTAGATGATACAGCCAAGGATGTTGTGCCCTCTGTGTGTCTGGTCGTTTCCAGTGGTGTGTAAGGCGACGCCGGTGCACCAGGCGTCGTCGCACCTGGACTGGTGCGATCAACTATGTCCTTCTCAGTTTGGACCGAGGTGGATGCTGGGAGTGAGGTCGGAGTGGGAACACCAGGCGTCTGGGTGGAGATCAGGTGTGTGTCAGGTGGAGGTGTCACCGGTTGGGACATGGATGGTGACACTTCACTCTCTTTGGTTGTCAGGGTTTTTTCAGATGTGGCTGACTCTCTGACGGTTGTCGTGGGGACGGCTGAAGATACCGTGACTGCTGTTAAAGTAGGAATGGGTGCTGGAGCGGTTACCGTGGTCCGGCTGGTAACTGCTGCGCTTGTGTCGACGCGTTCAGTCATGCTCGCTGTGGTGAACGACTCGGCGGACGTTGAGACAGTTGTAGGCGGCACTCCTGACGTTGTTGTCATGCCAGGGCTCGGCGTGACAGTCGGTGGGCCGAGAGTGGTTGACCTGGAGATTACTGTTGGGGGCCTTGTTGCTATGGTAACCCTTGAAGTGACCGGCCCGACGGTTGAGCTCTCAGTCGACGTGATTCTGGGGGTAACTCTTGTTGTGACGGGAACTCTGGGCGTCGTTCTGACGGTGGTCGTCCGTGCGACGGTTGTAGTTGTTGTAGCAGGTGTGGCTCTTGCGGTGGACACCATCCGGGTGGTGACTTTCTCCTGGACAGCCGTTGGTCTTGGAGCTGCGGTGGAAGCAGTTGTGTACAGCGGAGACCCAGATGGAGGCGGCATGGTCGTAGCTCCCGTTGACACCTCCACTCTGCCAGACACTGGATATGTCGTCTCTGTAATGGGCTGCAGGATAACGGGTCTGAGCGTGGTGGTGACAACACCCGGTGGAGCTCTTGTAGGGATGGTGGTGAGAAGTGTCTCGGGAAAACCAGGTGTAGGTGGAGGCGGGGGTGTAGCCGGTCTCCTGGTTGTGGTGGTGACAATTTCTGCAGTTGAGATTTCAGGAGACGTTGTGGTTTTGGCTGTGGTGGCTGTGGCAGCAGCCGATGTCGCAGAGGTGACAATCGGCTTTGACGTTACGGGAAGGCGAGGCACTTCGGTAGTTTTCGTAGAAGTGACGTTGTGGATGACAGTTTCAGAAGTGAGCCCTGCTGTAGTCTTCACTGTGGGGCTGTGGACCGGAGTGGAGGAGGTCTCCCAACGCCATGGCTCTGAGGTACGCACGGTTGATGCAGGATGGGTGGTGCTCTCTGTTTTCGGTAAACGTGGCACAGCGGTGGTTTCTGTAGGAGACACTGGTGTCACAGTTGCTTTCGTTGTGACAGGAGGACCTGTGGACATTCCTGGAACCCCCGTAGGTCCTGAAGTTGTGGTCTGAGTGGTTTTCTCCGCTGTTGGGACGGCGGCAGACCAGGAGGTTCTCTCGGCATAGGGTGTGGATTTGGACAAAGGAGAAATTGTGGTGTCTGTAATCTTCGGCGACAGAGGTGCAGCCGTTGTTGTGGTTGCTACAGGTATTTCAGACACAGTGGATTCAAGTATGGTCACTTTCTTTGTTGTTGTTTTCCACACCAGTCCAGCTGAGGTAGGAGCAGATGGTGCAGGTGTAGTAGGTGCAACATGGATCTGGGTTGACGTTGGTAACTCAGGAACGGTTGTTGTAGAAGTCTTCAGTTCAGCAGGAGTGGTGTGCAGAATCGTCTCTGTGGTAGCCAGCACCGATGTTGTCTCTGGACTTATGTACGGTGTTGTTTTACTGGTGATTAAAGGTGCAACTGGTGTGACTGATGCTGTGGTTTTAGCTGAAGTGACTGTAGGCAAAGACGCGGCTCCTGTTTCCACAGGAGCTGAGGTCGGGAGAGGCGGGGAGGTTGTGGAGGCTGTGCTTGGTAAACCGGGAGGGATGGGTGTAGTTGTCTTTGGGGGACGTCGCTCCACTGTTACAGGCGTTGTGCTGGTGTCTGTGTATGCAGTGGTAGCTGTGCTGGTTACAGTAGTCCTATCTGTAACTGTAGCCGTCTCTGAGATTGGAGCAAGACTTGGACTAGAAGTGGTTACAATCGGAGTAACTGCTGCCGAATGTGTTGTAGCCTCTGTGGTCTCTTTGGTTGTTTGCGCGACAACAAGATGAGGGGTTGTTATGGTGGTTGGCCCTTCGACAAAGCTTGTGGTCGGTGCTGCAGTTGGAGATGGCTGCAGGGTGGTGGCAGTGGTGGTGAAGAGCGCCTGCGGGAAGTGGGTGGGCTCGGTGGAAGAGGTGAGCCAGAACAGAGACGTGACGGCGAAGGGAGCACTGCTCGGCCTGGACGTGCTGGGGCCGAAAGAGCCGGTGGTGGAGCTCACCGCTCTGGTCGTCCATGCTGTTGTACCTGCTACAGTGGTGGTGGACGACGCTTCAGTCACACTGACAGTGGACAGCGGCTCCTCCACCTCTGGCCTGATAGCAGGGGGCTCTGTTGGAGGAGATGGGGGTCCTGCTGTTCTGGAAAGTTCAGCCGCTGCGGAAGGAGAGACAGTGACTGGGCGGGTCGGCTGGTCAGGGGCGTGCGGCGCCTCAAATGAGGACGTCTGTGTGCTCACGGCAGGAGTAGTCGGGGTGATTTTAGCAGTAGGGCCAGTGTGTGGAGGGACTGAGGATGCCGTGGTGGTGATGGAGGTCTGGAGGGGTGTGGTGGAGACAGCCGTGCTTTCGGTGGTTGCAGAAGTGACAGCTGCAGAGGTCAGCTGAGCAGTGGAGGGTGTCACAGGCTGCACAGCAACTGGGATCTTAATGCCTGAAACCAAACAATAAAAAGTGTGTTAGAGAAGCGCTGAGCTCGACAGACACAGTTTATGAGCCGGCTTAGACACACAGGCAGCTTCCTTTGGGTCTTATTTCATGGGGGGTTAGGTAAATATATATATTTTTTGAGTATGTTATTAATGTTGTGCTTTGTACCCTGGAAAATGTGAAAGTCAGTCACTAGCGACAATTGTTGGTCTCTAGTTCACTGGTATTCAGGACACCTCCCCCACCTCTTTCTATACTATATGGCATGTATTGTATGCCTTGCTGTAAAGCCAATTACCCTCGTGGGACACAAATAAAGTTGAAGTTAAGGCATCCCGGTTCCACTAAGAAAACAGTTTAATATCTGAAGCAAAACCCCACTGAAAGAAATCAGGGTATACTCACAGTCTTCAACAAAGACACACCGACGGGTGACCTCATCAAGGACCATGTGTGGGGGGCAGACAGGAAGGCAGCCCTCCACTCTGCACAGAGAGCAACACACAGACATGAATAAAAACCCGTCCACTGTACAATAAACGTCAATTTTATAAACCGGTTATAAAACACATTGGTTGTGACTGAATCACAGTTAGGCTGGATTTAAATGCAGGTCTTAATCATCTCAAACATCACCTCCACATCTTTTTGGTGCAGGCATGAAGACTCGAAGAGAAAATCACACAGAAAAACTACTAAAAATATGGTGCATGGATTATTTCAGTGAGTGAGAATTTCACTTTTCCTGCAGAGATTTTATTTTAGATTAGAGCAAAGAGTAAAATGTGTGAGAGAAAGGTTTAAATCTGTGTTTCCTATACACAGATGTTATTGCTTTATTTTCACCCTAAAACTACATCCTCCTAGCCTAGAAATCTAGAGGCACCCTAGCGGCAGCAAATAGTAATTTGCAGCCAGGGTCAGTCTAACAACTCTCCGTTGGCTTGCGAGCTGAAAAAAACTAATTCTGGTCAGGCCAATCACATCGTGTATAGAGTCGGTGGGTGGGCTTAACATAAGGATGGCAGAGTTGCGATGGTTCCGCGTGAATTCCCTGCTAATTGAAAACAAAGAAGATGGCTGCTGCTGCTGGCGAACAGCGGTCTTTGGAATCGGCTTTAGGCACGACTCTGGAAGACTTGGAGTCTGAAGTCATTCTTAAAAAAGGAAGATGTGTTCGGAGTTTTGCCGACCGGATACAGCAAAAGTTGAATCTATCGACTAGCGTTGCTCTGGTTGGCTATGAGTGCAGAGGGAATTTGAAAGACAACCGTTTGTCCCGCCCCTCGGATTGAGCCCTGCCAATGGTGAGTTCCCAGACCCAACATCTTGATGTGGGTCTGGCTTGTCAGGCTAACATCCTCCCTGCACTTAAAATAAATAAATAAACATATTTGAAGACCTACTTGGTAAAAGAAGCTCCACAAGATCAGAGGTGGATGACATCAGATATTTATTTAAAGGTCTGTACAGGTGTAATCTATGTCTACAAACTGCTGTGTGATTTGTGTTGAGAGTAACTGAAAAGGTCAAAGGTCTCACTGTGGGATGGTGACGCAGGCGTCAGCTGACGGGTCGCTGCAGGTCTTGAAGCAGGGGATGACACAGGAATCGTACCGCCACTGACAACGTGGACCGGGCGGGGCATCCGGGCTGGGGCCTGATGAAAAACACACAACACTTGACGCCTTCACTTCAAGCTCCCAAGACTGTTAAGGCCTTGTTGAACAGTTAAGGAATACAACTCTTCAAGGAACAAGTCCAGCTCCGCTATCCCTGTGATCTTAAAGAAACAGTATTAACCTATTGAACCTTGAACGTCCACATTTGCAGTAGCTTTAAATTTAGCAGAGAAAAGACATTTTCTTTAAACATTATGATACCACATCTTCTTGTTTAAGCACTTAAGGTTGTATCATGATCACTGTCATGTTTCAATTGCTGCATTTCATCAAATGGAAAGGTTGTGTATCAATTTATACACAACATATTTGGCATTTTTGGAAACCTGTGAACTTGATTGAAATTTGAAATGAAGTTCAAACAATACACAAGCGTGTAATAATGAAACCACTGGTGGTTGCAGCAGGGTCAAAAGTGTTAAAAAAAAGGTGTACTTTTTAAACTGCTCATACAGTACTTAGACAAAATAAAAATAATTCTGATGTTACCTCAATAAGCAGGAAAACCTATATAGGAAAAGTATATCAGGTTACTAATCTAGATGGCTTAAAGGGACCCTTAAATGTTTTCACAGACCAGTAATGTGATGAAGTTAGAAAGCCATTAGTGTGCGTCTGAAGGCCGGACTTCTTATGCATTCACTGCCGTCAGCAGGAAATCCAATCTGTTATTGGCTCCCAGGCTTTTTCCATTAACTAACACAAATGCTGCTGTATTTTTAGCATGAGTGATTAGCCTGGCTGCTTTGACCACTGATGGCCAGCTGAACCCTGAGCAAAGCTTCTTGAATCCTCACTGCTGGCTTAAAAATATAACTAGAACCTCGGCATCGGGACAACATGCCTTTTACTGTCCGTGTCTCCAACTCTTGTCAGGTCAAAATCCAAATTCACCATAAAAAAGTTCATCAGGAAGCACATCGACATTAAAACACTGGATACGTGTTCTCATAGTTATGACCAGGGGCGGGTCTAGAGGGGGGGCCCGGGGTGGCACCCACCTTCCTCTGAAATCCCCCCCCCCAATCCATTGGGCTAGAGTGGTGTAAATCTGACAAATTTGATTTCCAATGGATCAGAGTCTGTCACTTTGCTGCCTGTTGTGACAATCGCTGCCTTTCCATTTGGTAAATGGATATATATTTTAAACACACATTGTATGGTAACTGTGTACTTTGTGAACTGTGAAATGTTGAGGCCAGTTTAGAAGTAGAAAAATATTGAACTCACTGTATTTGTTGCTGTAAGAAATAAATGTGTATTGCACTTTGTGTGCACTATGTTCTGTTTCCTATTCTCTGAAAACTGTGTACAGCAAGATTTTCTTTGTTGAAGTTTGAGACAAGTTTATTGAAAGTGTATTTAACTTTATTTTTATATGGTTCCATGAAAAAAATCTTCCCAGCCCTTGTCACATGACCTGACATGAAATGAATGTTTCCATGAGGACTATCCAATTTTTTTGCATTAAGAGCCCATAGAAAATGTGTATTGTATTTAGATACACAATTTGTTGAAAATAAAAACAAGTGAAATGAATAATGAATGTGATGTGTGTTATCTAAATGACATTGTGCTGTTCTATCCTATCCAATATTTCCTATATTTCTAAGCAGATTTTCTATGCTGTATTCTGAAAAAATCACCTGTGCCTCCCCTGACTGATTATGGGTCCCCCCCTGTGCCACCACACTCAAAATCCTGCAATCGCCCCTGGTTATGACTTCTGTAAATTATAATAATAACTTATTGCAATAAGCGTGCCAGAAAGCTAATTTGAGAAATGTAGGGGGAACTCTGAAATCCAAACAATCTGGTTGGAGCCACTGTTTTTCTTTCCTATAGACCTATACATATTTCTCTGTATATTTTAGTTCCTGGAGGCAGCACAATAATTTGTTGATATAGTGTGGTGTTTTCAGTGCGAACGCAGCCTTAGTAACTGTGACTTTCAGTGAGTGCTGTGTGTGTTGTGTTGCTGACCCGTCAGTCTGAACAGCGTGGCCTTGCGGAAGCTGTCGATGTGTCTGTACTTGAGCAGGTGGAGGCGGGCCAGCGTGACGTGCAGGAAGAAGCCGGGCTTTGCGTGGGACTCCAGCGAGTCGTAGCCGGGGATCCAGGTGTTCCTGTGGAGGACGAATGTTGCTCCGTCCCAGAATGCCTCGCTCTCCTCCCACTTGGCCAGCCTCACCTGGCCACTCAGGCTCGCGTACAGAAAGTAGTTTGGACGCTCGGCCGCCTCGAAGGAAACCCGCGATGTGTCTGTGGAGATGGAAACAAAATGATTCGTCCAGGGGAGAGCACAGAAGGCAGATACTGAGATGTTTAAGGACACACAGAAAACACAAGCATCATCTGCATGATGTAATACATGTGAACATATAATAAATGGACTGCACTGATACAGCTCTGTTTAACCTGAGAGCTTTACAATCAGTGTATTGTTTTAGGACACTCCAGCATGGACAGGGGGAGCTTTTGTTGTACAGCAACTCCTGAAAAAAAACAACCTCTTCAGCTGCTAAACGCTCCACCGTGTCAGCCTGCTAGGAGCTGCTTTGGAATGCTCTGCCTCCTCCAATACACTCCGCCGTCTCTGTGCACTCGTTTCAAAACCAGTTGAAGACCTACTTTTTTAAACAGGCTTTTGGTTGACCTTTCTGCACTTTGTTTATTTAAACTTAGCACAAAAAGTAAGGAAATTTGACCTCAACCCCATTGAACATTGTGGGATCAGCTTAGGCGTGCTGTTTGTGCCAGAGTGACGAACACAACCACGTTGGCTGACTTGCGACAAATGCTGGTTGAAGAATGGGATGCCATCCCACAGCAGTGTGTGACCAGCATGAGGAGGAGGTGCCAGGCTGTTGTGGCTGTGTATGGTTCTTCCACACGCTACAGAGGCTCCTGTTTGTGAAATGAATAAATTGTTAAATTGCCAATATGTCTTGTTTCTTCAAACTTCAATCATCCAATCCACCAAACACCACACGAGTCATGACAGAATAAGCTGTTTGGCATTGGCAGAGAAGATTTGGCAAATTTTTCATGGGCGCAACCCACATACTCAGCACTGCTGCTCATCCCACAAATGCATGTTCCTTACAAATGGGGCACCATTTGAAAGGGAACTAAACAGGCTTTTCAACAGTATAAGATTTATTGCCAAAAAGCATTGTTAGCACAGACAAATAATCTACCAAACACAAATTTCCTTACTTTTTGTGCTAAGTTTATTTTATGTATTACTTTGTGATTTAAATTGTGCACTGAGTTTTAATACGTATTGTTCGTTTTATGTAAAGCACTTGATTTTTTATCTGTGAATAGCTCTATATAAATACATTTCACTTACTTAGTCTCTAACTGTGTTAGACTCTAACAGTAAACACAGTCAAATTGTGAGCCATAAAAACCCAAACAATGAGTTGCAAGAAGCCAAAAAGCTATTATATTGTTAAATTCCACTATTACAATAAGAATATTGATTAGTGCAGCTTTATGATAGCTTTTCCACCTCATTTATTTCAACGATTCCCTCCAAAAAGCCTCCCTGTTTCTTGTCACCAACCATTTACAAGGGCAGCTGGATTAATGATTAGATAATGACCCGCATACATGTAATAAAAATCAATTTGGTTAAACTCTTTAGTAACAAAAACATACTTGAATAATGACCTACAATGCCTGAAAAACATCTCACTCGCTTAGAATTCAGGGACTGAATTCATTTTGTTAAAAAAAATAAAAGCAAAACTTGGCCTGCTGACCGGCCTGTAGCTCAGGTTGCTATATTATCATTTGGAAATCTGATTTCAGAGCCCTTCTGCCACAGTCAAAGGAAGTCCATCTTCTCCCTCAGTGTTTTCACTGACACGCTCAAATCATCTAAAACACTGTCAAGCACAGAGGAAACAGTGGAAGAGGAGAATGCTGACTGGATGGATTTCAGTCTCTCTGAAACTCTCAGATTCTCAGCTGAAGGAGGACAGACAGCGGTTGGATGTTTGATATCTACACCAGCATACTATAAAGCTGTTTTTAATACTTATTGTTAGCTTGGATGTGTATTGCAAAAAGGGTAATAAGACATCAAGCTGTAGCTTCAGCCAACACATTTTTCATTTTTCAGACAGCAGAAATCTCTAAGGTGTGTTTTTGTGTTGTCTTGTTTTCAACTGTGGTATTTGAGTATCCATCTATCTCCATCCATCTTCGTCCGCTGATCCGGAGTTGGGTCGCAGGGGGGCAGCAGCTCCAGCAGGGGACCCCAAATTTCCCTTTCCCGAGCCACATTAACCAGCTCCGACTGGGGGATCCCGAGGTGTTCCCAGGCCAGGGTGGAGATATAATCCCTCCACCTAGTCCTGGGTCTTCCCCGAGGCCTCCTCCCAGCTGGACGTGCCTGGAACACCTCCCTAGGGAGTCGCCCAGGGGGCATCCTTACCAGATACCCAAACCACCTCAGATAGCTCCTTTCGATGCAAAGGAGCAGCAGCTCTACTCCAAGTTCCTCACAGATAACTGAGCTTCTCCAGGGTTTTTCCTGACTCAGAATCTGCCTTTGGGGGGTGACTATGCACGACAGTAAGCATGACCTGTTTGCGTACAGTAAAAGCAATAAGTCTGTGTTACCTTATTTGACAGAAATCTATGCATTTGCCTGGTATTTCTGACAGTTTGATAAACAAAAATGCCTATTATGCTTGAGTAAATGAAACCCAAAATAACAAAACTGCTTTAAAAAATAAAATAAATATTTAAATACCAGCGTTAAAATCATAGGGAGAGTCAGACTCTGGACGGTAGAACTGGACGATAAAACTGAGATAAGCTGTCCTATTTAAGTTTATGTTCTGCTTGTCCAACAGTTGTTTGGTAAACTGCTATTAAACATACAGAGAGAAGCTGAACTGCTATTTTTTCTCTTAATTCTTATAATTTCGGCACTGGTGATTTTCCTTTGGTGCTGGCTAAAACGTCTTTGGGGGACGTCAAAAAGTCCTCTGTTCAGGAAAAAACCTGTTCTCACCTAACGCCAGCCACTATACTGAGAAAACCCACTTCGGTCGCTTGTACCCGGGATCTCATTCTTTTGGAACGAAAATTGACCGATCGATTGACAGATTTGCCTTCTGGCTCAGCTCTCTTTTTCGTCACAGTCGCGTTGCCTCTTTTACAGTGTCAAATTTAAATAATTTCTATATTAACAAAGAATCAAATGTTTTGTGAAAAGGTTGTTAAGGAAAAACTCAGGAGCAGCATTTCACATATGTGAAGAAGTTTTGGGAGACCTTGATGAATTACACAGAAGCATTTAATGAACACTCAATTGAGGAGACAATTAGGCAGGCAGTACAGTTTCAACACAGTGTGTTATTGTGCAGTGGCGTCCCAACTCTCTGAGTCCCAACTATCAAGTGTGTGATATCTCAAGATATCCATGGCACCAAAGAAAAGATGGTCACCTTGAGCATAGTTCTGGGATGTATGAGAAACTATGTCACCTTGTTACACTGCTTCCACTGCCCTCCAAAAGGAGATGGTCCTGAAACAAAACATTGCATCATGCAGCTGTCTACATAGGCTCCCTGATTAAGACAGGGACGCACGGAGAGAACAGGTTTGGATATCAGAGACTGGATGAATACTCTCGTTCCCTGTCCTGTGACCTATGATGATCTGATGTCTAAGCTTTCCTTTTAGTCTCATCATACTACTACATGGTGTTTCTGGAAATTCCACCACAGTGTCACTTGTAGTGACAAACCAAGAGAGAATTATAAACAGACTTTTAAACTGGACAACACGGTTCACATCCTGTCCCATGGGCTGAATCTCAGGTCTCTTATTTTATTGCTCCTTGCTCCTCGGTTGAACCGGAAGTTGTTCTGGTTCTCCGACTTGAAAGCCGTCTCAGTGCTTTTATTCCTGCCTGTATGTGGGAACATTGTCATTAAAGCTTGTATTTACCTTCACGAAAGTGCTCACATAGGCTCAGATTATTATTCTAAGTGTCTGACAACATAATGGAAATCTGTTAAAGTCTGTTAAAGAGTAAGATCCTTTTTTTAAACATAAAAACATCCACGAAATTGCATTCGCTAAACCCACCAGACTCCATGTAAATAAACAGTAATTTTAGCATCATAAAATACACTTTATTAAAAGTCAACAGAAACAAAATAAAACTATGAAAAGCCATTTGGGGTCATCTTTCCACTTTTCCAACCATTACAACTCTAGTTTTGGTTGAAATAAACACATAGTTTACCGATTTACATGTGAAAATATGTTGGCTCTACACACGCTAAAAGTATTTGTTTTTTAAGCTTTTTTAAATGGAGTCTGGTGGGTTTCACACTAGCGACTTCAGAGCTGATTCTGGTTAAACAGAAAGGTCTCAAAGAGGTTTTAAAGGTCTATCTCTGAAGGAATCCTTTCCATAATGTTGTCAGACACTTATAATATTAATCGGAGCCTGTCAGCGACAAAACGAGCACTTTTGAGAAGGTAAATACAAGCTGGACAATTGCCCTATTAACTTACATTGTAGCTTCTTTCGCCGCTGCCGCGATCTTGCTTAATACTGGACCAATGTCAAAGATTGTTCCCATCAGTCACTTAGACACAAAAACATAGCAAATAGTGTCCAGGTTGAAAAAAAAAACCAGTAGTTATCCTGATAAAAGGTTGGGTCTTGTGGTTAAATACCGTCTTCCTGCTAATTTCTCACAGCCCAGCAGAAAAACAGTCCAGTTGTCTTGTGTGTCTTTCATTCAGCAGCACTCTGTATTCTGCTGACAGGAAAACATATCGCTGTGGTATCTACACACCGATCGACTTTCCCAAACCCCACTACAGAAGTTCCCTTTCATGCACTGATACGGCATCTACGGTATCCTCCATTAGTAACGCAGACACTTCTTTTTTGTTCTATGGTGACACAAAATGAGTGTAAAATAAAACTATAAAGCCTCTCAAATAGCCACAGGGTTCCCACAGTCACTCAGACACAAAATTTGAGGGTATTTCCCCGATTTTCAAGGTCTTGTTTGAGGAAATTCCTGCACACTGCTCTTGTAATTAAGTAGGAATGTTCAACTATCAGTTACATCTAGTTTTTCTGTCCATGTCAATTTCTACAAAAGCAAGATATCGCTCCTTTCTGATGCATATGGTTATGAAATATTTGTCATCTGCTGAATTTTCCTCAAAAATTAAAATGTAAGGGGGTAAAACAAGACACGGATCAGTGTTGCCTCAGTGTTTTTTATTCCTGAGTCTTGTCAAGTTAGGAAATGCTGATGAAATCCTCTTTTTAGACGCTTGCTATGGCAACACACAATAAATCTCCAGGTGTTCAGATACATAAGTAAATCCAGGGTCTGTTGTGTATTTAAAAAAACTATATTTTTTAAGAAAACTTATTATGAAACTTTGAAGTTTTTTTTTCTTCATTCTCACATATATATCTATGACTTCTGAAAAAAACAAATCCAAAACTGAAGGAGAAGACAGCAAAGAAAGACGCAGAGTGTGGCACAGAATATGATATAAAGAGGAATATATCTAGGGTTAAAGGTCTTGGGGAAAAACTTGTCCATGCTTTTACCTTCAGTAGACTGGACTACTGTAACGGTGTCTTTACAGGTCTCCCTAAAGAATCGATCAGACAGCTGCAGCTGATTCAGACCGACGCTGCTCGAGTCCTCACTAAGACCAAGAAAGTGGATCACATCACTCCAGTTCTGAAGTCTTTACACTGGCTTCCTGTCCCTCCAAGAATTGATTTCAAAAATACTCCTGGTTTATAAAGCACGGAATGGTTCAGGGCCAAAATACATTTCTGATCTTCTACTCCATTATGAACCAGGTTGTGTGGATCAGGTCTGCTTTCTGTCCCCGGAGTCAGAACTAAACATGGAGAAGCAGCGTTCAGTTTTTATGCTCCACGTATTCAGAACAAACTCCCAGAAAACTGCAGGTCGGCTGCAAGTCTCCGTTCTTTTAAATCAAGGCTAAATACTTTTCTGTTTGACGCTGCCTTTACTCAAATCAAAGTAATTGTTGATTTCTTACACTGCATTGTATTGTATACCTGTCTTATTCTATTTTAGCTTGTTTTGTTTTTCTATTCTCCTTCTTAATTGCTTTTAATTGTTCTTTTAATGTTTTATGTAAAGCACTTTGAATTGCCTTGTTGCTGAAATGTGCTACAGAAATAAAACTTGCCTTGCCTAAATGAAGTCGAACCCTGCAGTCTGAATAGAAATCACTCACCGTGTGGTCGGGCTCTGCTGAGGCCCGGCGTCATCATGAACTGCGAGAGGACTCCAGGGGGGGCGGCGAAGCTGAGGTTGCCCCACTGCAGGAACACAGAGCCACTGGAGCTGCTGGCTGCCAACAGCGTCGCCCGATCCCTGAAGGTGATCAGCCTGAAGGGACCTTTACCCAGAACTGCCGACAGGAGGCCATGTCAGTGCAGCAGGGATTATCGTTATAGAGCATTCCGGCAGTTTTATCTCATATATTCAACAGATCCCGTATACTGCACTGTACTGTACTTAGCAGCGACACATTTTGCAAACTATACTACTCGCTTTTGAATTTTCTGGATGTCTTTTTCCGTCAGTTCCAGGCAGCCACTGGTGTCACCATATAAAAATCAAGAGTTACACCATTGTGATTGGGTAATGTCGTGCATTACCCACGTTGTGACGTTTAAAATCAACCAGTGTCTGCCTGGAGCGGAAGCAAAAATACATCCAGTTAAGTAGCTCAAACTTGCATAAAACAATAGTATGTTTGTTTCTTCTAACTTATGGTGAAACGGTGCACATGTGCAAGTGACCAAATGCCCACTTCCTCCAGTAGCCACGACTGGAGGTGGACACAATCCTGTTTAACCTTTGACAAAAACACTATCGTAGATTGTATGGTTTTAAAGGTGTGTTGTGTTATATGCATTGTATTTACCTTTGCTGTACTTTGGGAGAAGCCAAAGACAATTTTTTACAATAAAGTCAGTCGATCTCATCTAATCTATTCTAACAGCACCAGAGGCACTAAAAGAGCTAGTGTGTGTGTGTGTGTGTGTGTGTGTGTGTGTGTGTGTGTGTGTGTGTGTGTGTGTGTGTGAGAGAGATGTATATAGCTCATAGGTCAGTGCATAGATTTCCATACCTTTGTTGTAGAATTCACAATCGTACGCTGCAGGATAGAGGCACAGAGAAGCACAGAGACAGTTAAAATCAACACTATTAATAATAGTAATATAAGTTACAAAGTGCTTCATAATCAAAATAAATAAGTACCACTTTTTAATGAGGCATAAAGTACTTTTTATAAAGTATGTTTAAGCTGTGACTAATGAATGTATTAATAGTTCATTATTACAAGAAGGAGAAGATCTATATGAACTCTTGAAACTGATTTTCAGGTGTTTGGCTCGCTGCGTTCAAACTCACGGCAAAGAGACGGGGAGCGCCAGTCAACAGGAACGCCCTGGTGGCAGCAGCGCTGGGCGTATGCTGCCACGCTGGTGCAGAAACACTCGCAGTCGCCGCCACGACTGCAGGCACACGTGTCTGCCAGGCAGTTCATGTAGAACCAGGTAACGTCCACCTGATCACGGAGAACAACAAACACCGAAATGTACCAAGATTAAAACTGACGATTTAGTTTAAGAAATTCTTACCAAACCCTCACGTATGGGTCAGACTTATAACTAGGGGTGTAAATCAAAAGTTTACATCACAATATGATATTATATAGATTCTCAGGACAACGATACAATATTTACTGATATCACAAAGTCTGCCACGATACAATTTCGATTAGATTCAATTCAGGGGCCTGCGACCGATACGAGACGTTAACATAAGCCCATTTATCACAATCAGTTACATTTATATATATTTACAAAATCAACTAAAATATGATTTGATAAGTTCATCCAGACATTTAAATTAAAAACACACTACTCTTTTTAATAAAAAGAATAAATATAAAGTGGGAATTTCAAAATAAAGGCGCATCTTAAAGATGACGATACGTATTGATAGTTTCACTTTGTTTGGGGACTGAAACAATATGTCGATCCAGATCGATGTATCGTTGCACCCCCGCTCACGACGTACTGAGCTCGAGAAAAATTGTTTCTCAAGTTATACCCCGCCTAACTTTTATTTAATTATCCATTTATTTAATTGTACACCTAACAAGTGTGCACACTCCAAAGAGATGGAGGGCTGTTACTGTTACTCACCACCGGGTGGCAGGCCTGGAAAACCTCACTGAGCAGGATGCCACACTGCCGCTTTGCAAAAGGCTCTCTGAGTGGACTGAGGCTGCAGGGGTGTCTGATATCTGGACTGTTCACACACTGAACACACACACACACACACACACACACACACACACACACACAGTGGTGCTCAATTACAACTTTTTCATAGAGGTTAAGTAGTCAAGTCTGAAAGTCTTGTTTACTGTAATTTGTCGGTTGAGGAAGTTTAGATGATGAATATAATCAGTCGTGAATAAATATTAATGTGATGAGAATCTTTGCATCTGATTTAAGAAAAACAACGGTGATTATGACACATATATTGTTAATTACATTAATCATATCACATCATTCTTGTGTGAAGTGTTGGAACCGGATACATGATAAGAATTTCTTTTTTTTCCTGACATTAAAGCTACAATACTCAGTTGTAACATTTAACAAGCTTGATGATAATGCAGGCAACGTTTCTCTCACCTCTGCTGCAGTCCAGCTGTTTCCAAACTCCTGTGGAGTCGGGGAGTCGATGTTGTCGGGTGTCCGCATCTCGTTCACAGTCTTCGTGTCGAAGTTCCCGCACAGCCCACTTAGCTTCCCCTGAACACATCACCAACATCCCTCACTCATCGGATCTTTTTTATACATTAATATTCAAGTTATATCATCATGTCCTGAATCCAATATCCCCTTAAAAGGTTCCATAGGGTCAGAGTTTACCAAACAAACATCTCCTCACTATCCGCTAGCTGCCTGTCCCCTGAACACACCTTAAAAAAAATGCTGTCTCTGTAGACAGCCCAGGCTCTACAAACGGCAACAAAAACAAACTGCGCCAACCTGCACCACCAAACATAACAAACAGTCTTCCAGCGTTCCAGCCAATAACTGACAAGAAGGATTTGTTTATTTTTATTTTTTGGGGGGCTTTTTCCCTTTATTGTATAGTGACAGTGGATAGACAGGAAAGGGGGAGAGAGATGAGGGATGACACGCAGCAAAGGGCAGCAGGTCAGACCCGAACACGCACCGCTGCAGGACTCAGCCAACATGGGGCGAACGCTCCCACTGGGTGAGCCAGAGGCCACCCCCGACAAGAAGGATTTGGGTGGGGGTTGGGGGGTTAGTGCACGGAAGGGAGAGGGAGGGGACGGGATGAGGAGGAGGGAGGGGCGAGCTAGCCTCCGTTTTGTTTGAAAATACTTTGAAGGTCAACAAGGAGTGACATCACCCAACATCGCTTAGAGCACCTTTAAGATTGGGAATAACAGTCTATGCTGTGACTGCAGCGTTGTTTCAATGCAGCCTCTGACCACCAGTGGCAGCACTGGGCACACTGTTGCTAAGCAGTCCTCCAGTTGGTGAGCGAGGAAAAAATCATGCACCAAGTTTGATTTTATGTTTTATGAATGTCTGTGTGACTAAAATGTTTTTCAAGGCATCGTAAACTCCAATATTTGGCGGAACAATCTCAACTCAAATTCTGCTTACTTGCTTGTTCTGCAGTCATCTTTGACAGCTAGCTACGGCAACACCACTTGGACAAACTGCGAAAACTCAATACTTTCACCCAAGAAACGCGTGTTTGTTCCTCTGGAGTGATTTAATCCAAACCACAATCTTTTTTTCTAGACTTAACTTGTCGGTGCCTAAACTTAACTGTTGTGGCCGAATTACGCGGACTTTTTCTGCCTAAACTCAACTACCATGGCCCCTGATAGGAGCGTCATCTGGCAGTGTCTGTGCCCAGCTCACAGTCACTTATTGGTGGCTGAACACAACTACTAACTGCCGCTGATACGACGGAGCTCTGTACCCGGCGTTGCAGAGCTCTGTAGCAGCTAAACACAACTACCAACTACCCACAAAAAATAAAAGGAAAATAATATATATATATATATATATATATATATATATATATTACTGTGCAAAAGTTTTAGACAGGTATGAAAAAATGCTGTAAACTAAGAATGCTTTCAAAAATGGAAGTGTTAGTGAATGAACAGAAGAGAAATCTAAATCAAATCAATATTTGGTGTGACCACCCTTTGCCTTAAAGAAAGCATCAATTCTTCTAGGTACACTTGCACAACATTTTTGAAGGAACTCAGCAGGTAGGTTATTCCAAACATCTTGGAGAACTAACCACAGAGCTATGGATAGAGGCTTCCTCAAATCCTTCTGTCTCTTCATGTAATCCCAGACAGACTCGATGATGCTGAGATCAGGGCTCTGTGGGGGCCATGCCATCACTTCCAGGACTTCTTGTTCTTCTTTACGCTGAAGATAGTTCTTAAGGACCTTGGCTGTATGTTTGCGGTCGTTGTCCTGCTGCAGAATACATTTGGGGCCAATCATACACCTCCTTGATGGTATTGCATGATGGATAAGTATTTGCCTGTATTTCTCAGCATTGAGGACACCATTAATCCTGAACAAATCTCCAACTCCATTTGCAGAAATGCAGCCCCAAACTTGCAAGGAACCTCCACCATGCTTCACTGTTGCCTGCAGACACTCACTATTGTGCCACTCTCCAGCCCTTCGGCGAACAACTTGCCTTCTTCTACAGCCAAATATTATGTTTTCGTGCATAGTTGAGTCGCTTGGCCTTGTTTCTATGTCGGAGGTATGGCTTTTTGGCTGCAACTCTTCCATGAAGACCACTTCTGGCCAGACTTCTCCGGACAGTAGATGGGTGTACCTGGGTCCCACTGGTTTCTGCCAGTTCTGAGCTGATGACATTGCTGGACATCTTCCGATTTCGAAGGGAAATAAGTTTGATTTGTTTTTCATCTGCTGCACTAAGTTTCCTTGGCCGACCACCGCGTCTACGATCCTCAACGTTGCCCGTTTCTTTGTGCTTTTTCAAAAGAGCTTGAACAGCACGGCCCTATTTCAGAAAGCAGGTTTAGTGAAAACTCTGAGTTTGTTAACCCTGAGATGAGGGTAACTCTGGGTTTTCAGTTTCAGAAAGAGAGGTAACTTCACCTCAGAGTCAGTTACCATGGTAACTGAGCCTGTGAACCTAACCTGGTCATCTCAGTCTCCTCCCTCTGACACAGCGCTCTCTCATTTCCTCATTCATTCATTCAGTCTGTATCAGGCGCATTTTAACGCAGCTTGTTATCGGCATGAATAAAAAAAAAATGATGTTGGTTTATTAACCATGTTAGGCAGACTATAAAATATATTAAATATATATATTATATATACAATATTTCTCAAAACATGGAATTTCCTTTTGTCGACGATCCCTTTGATGAAGAAGCTGCTTTACTTCGCAGGGTGTTATATGTGGGGAGATGATATTGAAACATTTTAATTTTTAGATAACTTCCTATTTGAGCGGTATCGTTTTTCTTCCCAGTCGATCAGTTATGTAGCCTAGGCTACATAACCTTATCCACCCTCATATGACTAACGTCACCCATCTATGTTCTTATATCCCAGCAGATTATTTGTGTCGCATTACGTTTTTTTGCAAATGGCATTTGTCTTTACAACATTGGTGATGCGGAGCATGTTATTAAAGCCGTCAGAAGAGAGGGACTCGCTCTGAAACTGGTTTTAAACGTTTTTAAAAGGAGTTCCACAGTAGTGCAGGAGAATGATGTAAAAGCTTTGAAATAAAAGATTATGAATTATAATGCTGTTAATGATGGTGCTGCAGCCTCAGAATGGGATTAGTAGGCGTAGTACTTTTTCGTCCGCAGAAATGAAATAGATTATAGGTTCAATACCATTCCACCAGTAATGTTAGGCTATACTACGGACGTGTTTAGGGACCATCTACAAACTACAACACCGACACAAAAAATATCTATTCATTTAATGTTTAAATAAGGTAGTGTCTCCAAACTTACGTACTATACTTATGATTAAATATGATATACACTATATTGGAATATACGCATTTACTCTAGCAGCAATTTTCTCCCACGCAAATTCTCTCTCTTTTGCAGCAGTCGCCGTTTTTTTTTTAACTCGCTGTTTGTGCGCATGAGTATTTCCGCCGACCCGTTTGTTTGTGGTTGTTGCCTTGGTGAATCGTAGTGTCATGGCTCCATTCATACTGCCTTTTTATTGTGGTGGTCAACCTACTCTGAGTCGATTGAACCAACTCATATCAGCTGTTCTGGAACCGAAAACTCAAATCAGCTCAGACATCAGGGTTAGGTCCACATCCTAAAACACCAGTCTGCTTTGAAATATTTGTCTGGGAGAGACCTTGTTGATGCAGTATAACTACCTATATACTATAATTGGTTAATCATACACCTGACTATAATCCTACAAAATCCCTGACTTTTTGCAAGTACCTATAAGAATTGATGCTGGTTTGAAGGCAAAGGGTAGTACCACCAAATATTGATGTGATTTAGATTTTTCTTTTGTTCGCTCACTTTGCATTTTGTAAATTGATAAAAATAAACAATCATTATTTATATTTTTGAAATCATTCTTAGTTTACAGTATTTTTTCACACCTGCCTAAGACTTTTGCACAGTACTGTATATATATATATATATATATATATATATGGACCTTTTCACATTTCGTATCGCGTCTATCGGTAACTTTGTGGTTTGACCAAGTAGTGTTGCTGTAGCTAGCTGTCAAAGATGGCGGCCGTTCTGCACATGTGCGACTCCCATTGTGTATAGACAAGCTCAACTTTTAGATCAACATGGACAGGAAGTCATAAAAAGTTTGAACATCTTTTGTCTATGAAAACTGAGAACCCTCCATCTGCTGATGACGAGGTTGAAAGCTCCCGGACAAGTGAGTAAGAGGAGCTTAAGGGGAGATTGTTTTGTCACCTTCTGTTTCTAAAGTCAGGAATGAACTGTCAACTTCCAATACTATCTATTCTCTTCAGGGAGGACAAGGGGAGACAGGAATCTGACGGTAAACGCAGTCTGAATATGAAGGAACACATTTTTTTTAACTGTATATATATATATATATATATATATATATATATATATATATATATATATATATATATATATATTAAACTTTTAGTCACTCTAGATTGGAGCATCAGCTAAATGCAACCTAAAATCTCAACCCTGCACACTCCACTGAGTCAGAAAAACCAGCGTCCTACCTGCCAGCGAGGTCCGACCTGGATGTGGATGGTGGTCTTGCGGTCCCAGAGGACGGTGACGTCTTCCTCAGGGAAATGAACCACTGTGAAGTACCCGGCTGGCCAGATGAACATCCTCTGCTTCCTGTCAATCACACTGGATGGATTCTGCAACAGACAGAGGAGTTTCATTTTACTGCTATATTTTCAAATGTTATATTCGACTTGACTCGGCTACGATTAGCCAACAAAAAGAAGTGACAATGAGAATTCCTGCTAATGCCACATAATCCACTTCAAGGTGCAACGACCAAACCTTCACATTTTTCAGCTGCAGATATATACAACCTGCATCATCCTTTAACACATATATGAAAATATATCTTACTGGCTTTCCAGAGTCATCATCGAATGCTACGAAGGATCTGCCGATGTTGATCAGCAGAGATTTCCTGCAGATGACTCCGCTGTCGAAACAGTCGACGTTCTCGGCGGTTACACCGAGCATCACGTCAGCGCTGCTCTGTGGAGGAGAGAAAACACAAGCACAGGAACTACCAAAATGCTGCTGACAATAAACTGAATACATATTTATACTTAAATATAAATAAATATATTATCAGTTACTTCAGAGTCATTTTTTTTTCACCCCCCCTACATTTCTCAAAGCATGGCTATACATTTCCTTTCTTGTTTTTTTACCTCTAGTAGCACTATGGAGGTGGTCTTCTATGAGTGGGTCCCTATTTTGTTTATACAATGCACACATATGCACGCACACGGATGACACGATGCACATGTCTGCCACAATGGCACTATTAATGACAAAAATCCACAGTACTGTAAATAAATACAGAGGAAATGGGTTTTTTTAAGTTGTATTTTTTATTTTTTTTACTTACTTAACTTACTTTTTTGAGCTGCCAATGTCACAAAAGTACCTTGTTTACTGGAAACTGCAGTGATCAACTTTAGTATCACTATTTTACAATTAATATTATAAAAACCCCAGTCCCAGAAAAAAAAAAAAAAAAAAAAAACTATAAGCCTTAAGTGTACAGATGAATAATTAATGGGTTAAAATATGGAACAACACATTTTTGGCTCTCTCACTATGAATAAATACGTTCAATACCTTTACAAGATAGACTTTGCATGCACCAACGTAGTCAAACAGCAGTCCATCAAACGTCCTGTAGTGGCGGTCACCGTAAGCCATGCACATGGATGGACACGGTTGAAACACACACTGGAACGTCCCGTGCTGGCAAACACTACAAAGACAGCAAAGCTTCAGTGATTCGGCATCAACTTGTTCCCACTTAGTGCGAGGGCCTTTTTTTTTTTTACGTCTAATGGCCTCCTTTTATCGAGAGCCTCGGGTTTACAGCGGGCAGAAAAGTGGCCAGTGAATTGTCAAAGGCTGAATCACCGCTCATTGCGCTATTAGGCTGTCATCTACATCTTCTTCCCTGGCTATGGCTTGAAGAAGAAATGGAAGGATGGGAGAATGACTGAGATCACTGGGAGAGTGTTTCCTTTCACCAGCGATGAACAGCCTGAAGCAGAGGGAATCAAAGAGTCATACAAGGGCCCGCTCTGTTTCCCCTGTGATAACAGAGAATTATGGATATCAAGTAGCCACTTTTCGCTGCTCGGACAATCTCAGGACTTTACGCTTTCAGGCAAAAATCAGACTTTGAAAAATTAGCAGCGTTGTTGGAGATTTGTCTTAATTCTGACAGATATTGTTGGCGAATGATTGGTGGGGATAATTGAGCGCCATGACAGAATGACTGAAGACCACCACAAGATGTTGAATCACCAGACATCGTGTTTTCATGAACAAAGTTGTCTATAATAGCTTGATCTGATTATATATGCGATGACATAAACTTACCACTGATGGCAGGGGGAGGAGACTCTGTCGCCGGGGTAATACTCCTTTCCTTTCCAAAGACAGGGGCAGGATGCAGGTTCAAAGCACTCGTCTCCATGTTTCAGCAAGCTGGGGGCAAACACAAACTTGTTAAAGGACAAAACATTCTAAAGCTCTTTATTTACTGCTATGGAAAATGGAGCTTGGATGTAGTGGTTTGAGATCAACAGATTATGGTGATGCACAAATATTTACTTGGGTTGAACACTGCAACTGTGGCCCCTTAAACGTACAAAGGGCCCAGATGTTTCTTGTTCAAACATCCGTGAGAAAGTCGCTCACTTCAGTTTGCTTGGTTTGTCCACTGAGAATGATGGCATTCATCAATAAGATTCACCCATACGCCTACAAATATATGACCACTGTACCAAGAGAACGGCAGTAAGAATTTAATCCAAACAGCCACAGGAAACAAACTACAAAACACAAAGCTGTATTTAATCTTTTTGTGTATGGTCTGAACTATAATGAAAGAGACTGAACCCATCACAGGTACATTCTATACCCAGAGTCCCATTCTGACCTGCCAAAACAGCAAAATGATGGGAATAAAGCTGCACTGAACATGCTGTAGCAGAGCACTTGGGACTTCCCAGAGTGTCTCGATAAACGTACAAAAGGACCTTAAAGGCTGCTGAAAAGCATTCAGAGGAAACTGTCGTTAATCCTCCACGTGATGACACGTCACTAAGTCTGCCCATTACAAGGCCACATTCAAATTGTTCGCTTTGTCTAACCAACAGTCCAAACCCCAAAGAGAAAAGCAGCAAACCTCACATTTAAAGCTTTAGTGCGTAACTTCTTGATATTATTGAACGTCTGTTACATTCAAGTTGGACAAATCCAATTGTCTTTGGGTTGAGAGAACCAGGGCAATGCTAGCTTCCGGGGCCGGCCTACAAAAATATGTTATCTCTGCAACACTATATATATGGCGCTTTTCCATTACATGGTACCTGCTCGACTCGCCTCGACTCTACTCGCATTTTTGGTTTTCCATTACGAAAAAAAGTACCTGGTACCTGCTACAGGTACTTTTTTTTAGTACCACCTCAGTCGAGGTTCCAAGCGAGCTGAGGCGAGCCGAAAAGGTGACGTGAAAGCGACAGACAGGGGTGTCCTGAACAAACCCGCTATTTTTAAATAGTTTAGCCAGCTGTGTTTTTTTTTTTGCTGCCTCTAGCTTCATTTGAAACAAAATGTGTCTTCTGGCAACAACAACACACCTTCGACGTTCTGTGTGTGTGTTGCGTTAGGTCACGGCAGTTTACTGCGGCGCCGCTTGTTTACAGTTCTGCGGAGGCTCCAGGCAGAGCTTTCGCCGTAGCCTACGTACACACACACATGGCCGGCTCGACGCACACACCAGCGCACAAGTATAACCATCAGGCCACTTACATCGGCTACGGAGAAAGCTCTGCGTGGGGCCTCCACAGAACTGTAAAACAAGCTCAAGTAGCCTGATGTTTATACTTGTGCGCTGGTGTGTACATTGAGCCGGTATATAAGACGACCAGCCACGCTGAGGCGGTACTAAAATCTGCAATGGAAAACGGACGCACAGTGTGTCGAGTCGAGGCGAGTAGAGTCAAGGCGAGTCGAGCAGGTACCATGTAATGGAAAAACACCATAAGACTTAAAGCTTTAGTGCATAACTTTTTGATATTAATGAACGTCCATTACATTCAAGCCATTGCCAAATGAGTTGCTACAACAGCAACTCTCTCTGTATTTCTCAGCATGGCTATGCTCAGAAGATTGTGTTGTCCGGTGACTTCCCCGCGCAGAAGCTCGAGTGAAGATAATGACCTCTTCTGAAGAGTCCACCATGTTTTTTTTTCTCTTTGGCTACTAGCAACTGTGTGGAGGAGATGTGGGGGGGTGTGCGCGATCACGGAAGGCTTGCATCATGTGGATGCACTGACAGTGTTGTTGTCATTACTTAGAATTCTTACGCACTATAGCTTTAAGAAGCTGGAACTTTAGAATGTTTACATTTTTTTTACTAATTTTCCAAATAGTTGCTGATGTATTGTCGATAGCCTTATCAATTAATCGTTGCAGCTCTAAGCAGTATAAGATTCCTTAAGTTCTTTGCTTAGCTATAAAATGCACAAAACAAAGCTGTAATGTTTAACCATTATTCGTTTTTGAAAAAATGTTGACATAGATTGTGGCAATAAGTTTAAATGATACTATCATTATATTCTTATCCTTTTTTTCCTACCATGAAACCGACCAATCATTCCCTAACCTCAACCTTGAGTAGTTTTAGGTTTTTTAAAGCTAAATAGATTTTACCACAGTGGTGGCAGATCAGAAAACGTTTGTTGAAAGGGTTGTTCGGGACGCACTGACAACCTACATGACTTGGGTGTGGTGAAGCCAACCACACTAAGAAAAAGCTGATTGAAATGTTGACTGAAATCATCAATAGGCCAATAAAAGAGCCTCCTAAGTCAGTGCAGTCTAATTTTGAGTTCTTATTCAAAAACTGTGGGCTAACAACATGCTATCATGTTATAACACAATCATGATTTCGGAGCTCCTGTGTTCATTTCTAACCCAAATATGAAGACTGTCCTGACTGTGGCCAAGAGAACGACAGAGGCAGAGCCAAAGCAGGTTGGCTTCCAGAGCGGAGCGATGCCAGGAAACAAGAGGGAGAGAGTTTCGGGGGTGGGCAACTATGGATGAAAAGCGGTAGCACTCGTTAGCTACATGAGAAAACGAGACAATTAGGATTCTCAGAGATAGAGAGAGAAACAGTCTTTGTCTGGATGCCTCCATTTGCTTTCCACTATGCGAGACGAAGCTGATAAGTATCTTGTAATATCCAGGGTTGAGCTATATCCACTGGCGAGGCTGCAGACAATGAAGTGACATGCTGAATGGTCCCGCCACAAACCTCAGGTTCATCTGAGTAGAGTTACACCCCAGATAAAACGGTGTTAACAGCTTCCTTTATCCGCCCGCCAAGCTGCCGTATCAATTACTCTGATCAAAGATTCTACAATCATTCATTCTCCCGACCTACGTGCACATTATGAATAAATCCACATAAACACAGCCCTCATTTTCAATTTAATTTCATCAGACGATGTAAAAGTGGCTGAGGAAGATGTCGTTGCATAGAGTGGCGACAGGCGAGCCAGACAACGTAATGGGTTGACTGCAGTCTGTGATGCATCCAGTGTTGTGCACACCCTCTGAAGATCACAGGTTTAATTATACCAGATAACAAAAGCAGAAACTGTCACACATACTGTTAATAACCTTCAGTGTTCGGCTCATGAGTGATGGTGTGCAGGCTACCGCCTACAGTATTTTATGAATATCAAACCTACTAAACTATACATCATTTTCATGTGCCGATATCTTTATTGATTTTCTTTTCGTTCACACAAACATAAGGTACAAAATGCTGACAGAGAATCCAGAACTCTCTCCTGGGGACAGAACAGGCCGGTCAGCGGCCCAAAATGGCATCCAGCCCATTCATCCACGTTGTAGTTTTTCCGTTTGCTCGACTGCATGCATTGTGTTCCTGTATCTTTTCTATAATCCTATTTCATTTCTGGCTGTGTGTGTTATCCCATTTCCGCCAGATGTTGAGACATCTCATGGTCCACTTTTACGTTTCCATCCACTGCCTCTGAATGGCTTCTTCTTCTTTCTTAAAGTGTTGGTTGTCTTGGTTGTTACAGATGCGATCGTAAAATGGTGCTTACTGTTGTGTCAAAATGCCTCACACAAAAAGAAGGTACCAGGGTACAGAGAGGAAAAGAAAATTAAAGGAGCAGAGAGCCAATGGCCACATTTCTGGCCAAAACAAAGCCAGCTGTTGATGTTTTACAACTCAACACGGTTCACAGTAGAGTCATGTCAGCTTCATCACCTGCCAAACTGCATCTTCACTGAGAGGTTTGAGGTTGGTTTGTGTCTTTATTCCATACTGTACGTAACACTCCGTATTAGTTTATAACACTGCCTCTCCAGGTTAGTCTACAGCAGGGATGGGCAACAGTGATGATAAAGAGAGGGCCACAAAAATGTTATCCTCACTACCAGATTGGGACTGTGCACTGCCACCAGTAGGATACTGTAACCTTTATCATTCAATTAGCCAAGTATAGCTACCAAATGAAAATGACAAAATATATACTGGCAATCAAAGTTTATTTTACCAGCATCTCTCTTTTTCATATTCAAATGCATTTAGTAATGCTTCTATTCATTTAATGAACTTAACACAGAAACAAAACATCCACATTCCTGAGTGATATAAATTATTTCAGTGCAATGTCTCAAAAATCATCATTCAATATTGGCACAAAAGTAAAAAAAAAAAATTAAAAAGATCTTTTACAGTTGTATGTACAGTATGTACGTACTGTAACCAAAACCAGATTGTGGTATGCTGCATGGTCCTGTGCTGCACCTGAAAGTCCAGGTTCATATGAGTGCAGCTGGGCTAATTGTCACAAAATGAGGAATGAATGAATGGTCTACATTTTGATCATAAACAAAGTGTGCCATTGTGAGCGAAAACACAATGGATTCTTCTGTCAGCACCTCAGCTAATTATTTCCCATTAGAGGTTTTTAAGTCCTGCTGCAGATGAATACCATGCAGTTGACTTTGAGTTGGGATTCTTTTTTCCTGATGATATTCATCTAAGTGTAGTATTAATATGGCAGATGGAACACCAGCTTATCATCCGCTGTCTGGTTTTAGAAATGAAAACCAAAGCCAGCCAGTGGAAGACATGCGGCTGATGTGTAACAGTCCAACAAAGGCAATGTCTAAAAAAAAATGTACTTCTTAAGTCAGGGAGGAATATAAGACTGAAGTATTGGCTTTGTGTTTTGTGATATTGTATTGGTCTTTGGCTCATGTTCACCATCATCCATGACAACAACAAGGCGCAGTCATTTTGTTATGTTCCTCACAGGATACAGGTTGTTTCACAAGAAAAGTAGCTCTCTGAATATGTCCATAACATTATCTTGCACCACAGGAGTTTTCAGCCACTACACACAAGAGGACGCAGGCAACGCTACACACAGTTCTGCCTCTGGTTACACACTATTCCTCTGATGGAAAGGGTGGTTGTAGATTTTAGAAAATTCTGCTTTGCAAATGTTTTTTGTGGAAGGATATGCATTCAACACGTTTCTTAGACCTCAAAGATTGCATTTTGGTGAAAATCTACAGAGCCCCCTAGAGATCCTACGGTTGAAAATAAATATATTGATGTATTTGCAAAAAGTACTACATCGTGGAAAGAGAATGCTAAACTGAGCGCACAACCGTGCCTGTGGATTCGACTTCATGACTGTAATTTACAGGGGGGATGGGGGTGTTACAACCCCCTTAATAATCAAAACTGGCCAGAGCAACCCCCCCAAAAACCTATTGTAATTTCCATTACATAAATAAAGACATAATGCGGCACAAATGAATGCAGAAAAGGCACAAATTGTTGCAGAAGAAATTCATCAGAATGCAGAAAATGAAGTGTTTGACGTTCAAAATTTAAATTCTGCTCAAAAGTGGAGATCTCAACCCACCCCCAATTTAGGCACTTGTAATATGCCTTTATACTGACATGCGGACAGAAAATCGACCCCCCAACCCTGTGATTAAAGGACAACCCTCTCTACCTCCTGAGCCATAGCTGCCTCATAACATAACACTTGTAATACCTTTAATTTATAGGATATTTATGTGTAGCACCAAACTGAAGATAACTTAACATTTAAAAGACTTACTGTTGGAATTACAACAATAAACACTAAAGGGAAATCATTTCGGCCTTCAAACACTGTGATAAATCTTTCTTTTTAAAAAAAAAAAAAAAAAGAGAAGCTTGCAGTACAGCCCGGCATTTCTTTATCTACCCTGCTGAAATAAATGGTCATAAATTGTAATGACTATTTCACACAACTTTCTGCTTCTGGTGTGGATGTAGCCAAGAGAAATGAAGTCAATAAACAAGTGGATGAAAACATACTGAAAGCACTGGAGAAACTATTGAAGAGACAAATCCCAACATAAGATGGTCAATAATCAACTTCATTCAGTTTCATTCACACATTGCCATCCGATCTGAGCCACAAACTAAAAGTCTGCCGCTGTAAAAACAACTCCCTTGTTATTCTCAAAACTGTGGAAAACAAGTTTCTGGAAAAACAGACTCATGCCTGAACCTTTAAACTGTCTAGTCGTCACTGCACTCTTTAACAGCTGTCGTCGGGGAGCTGAAAGACATCTCTTTGTGTCCATATTTACCCTAAAATTAGCTCACAAACTATCAGGTTCCAGGGAGTTATTAAACACTTGTACCATGACGGGCAAGATTTGTGTCACTATAAAGGTCATCTTGCCAAAACAGGCGAGTAGGAATAAATGAATCACACCGGTGAGGTCAACAAAGGTAGCAAAATGCCTACAGGGTGTCTCTGTACCTGTCTAACCTTTTCTCTGTGTCACTGTGTTTAACGCTGTTAGACGACGCACAAATACAAACTGATGCTATTTATAGACCGGACCTGAGAAATGGGAAAGGATGTACGTGTTTCACTTGTCTGGAAATTACTTGACGATGTTGAAACGCATTTATTTGTTGGTGTTAGAAAGTAGGTTTGACTTTTGTTTAGTTTTTGTTAAATCTCCCAGCTTTTCAGTGTGGCTACACAGTTGTAATTAAACTCATCCCTGATCTACTGGCTCAAAGTTAAATGTCCCCGAAATTTTGGACCTCTTTTTTTCTCGGATCAACTTACCTGTCATATGTTTTCTTTTATATTTTATATTACATTTTATCATTGGTTGTTTTAAGGTTCGTAGGGTTAGGTGTTTAAGGTTAGAACTAGCTCTGTCTAAAACCAATAAAGATATAAAAAATTATATTTAACGTGGCCAGGATAGCTCAGTCAGTAGAGTGGGCGCACCTATACAGAGATTCATGCCTCGCAGAAGGTCCAGGGTTCGAGTCCAACCTGGGATGATTTCCTGCATGTCTTCCCCCTCTCTCTCCCCCTTTCATTGCTTTCCTATCATTAAAGGTGGAAATGCCCAAAAAATATTTAACAACATAAGGTGGTTTTACTGGTGTTGACTAGATATTTCAACTGAGAAAAGTCCCACTGAGTACATATATTGTCACAATTCTTTAATAACCAAATTCAAGATATACTTATCAAAACACTTTGAGGTTAAAAAAAAAGGTTGTTGGCGGATTTTTTAAATATCTCTGGTGTTGGCAGACATTACTTGTGTTAAAAAAACTCTTTTTTCTCTTCTCATTGTGTGGTAAGGTTCATTTGTGGGTTACCTGTATTACCAAAAATAAACTTTTAACGATATCACTGATTATTTGTGTTGTGCTTCTTCTTCTGCATTTAGAATATTATTAATTATATATCAAGTGTGTATTTGAGACCAGATCCTGGAGAACATAGGGCCTCTGTTGTCAGCTTCCATCAGCTATATAATCTGTACAAACCTGTCATAAAATAGGATATGTCTTGCTAACCCCTGCCTGTGCATATTGTAATCAGGATGACTCTTGGTTGATGTCACAGAATGAAACCACTTAACTCTCCTTTCAGGCCGACAGCCAGAGGGCATCACAGGGATCACATGATGTCTGTCCACCTCATCGGCTGGATGTAAGAACTTTTGTCTTGTACAGATGATCTAAGACTAGTCAAAAACATGTGGCTACTAGCAGTACAGAACATTACCACATAATAAAATACATTGTCTCACTAGGCATTGGGACTGAGTTTAATTAATAAAAACTCAACAGAAGTTCCAGAAGTTACTTCACATCTTAACATCTCAACACATTAGAATTGTAATTACTTTTGTCCTGACCTGTTTGTTTAAAAGAAGACCCGCTGAATGAACCTGACAAACTCTGTATTATTATGACCAGCAGTCCATGCAAGGAAGTTACATTTTTTTTGGAAAAATCTAAATAACCTGAGAAAAAAGGCAATTACGGCCGCAGTTGGAAATGCAACTGGCCTAAAAAGAGTCTTTTCCACAATCAATACAAAAAAAAACACTGAATAATTTTTTGGGGGATTTACAAACACTCTTATTATTGTATTATCAGAATAATCAAAATATTCAATGGTAGCTGTGGTCCTGTTTGTTCTAATCATAGTCACTAGCAAGAAAAATCTATTTCCCAAATAAAGACACCCCCGCCTTCTCCCAGCCAACCAGCATCACCCGGTACAGGGATTTTTTTTAATCGTTGACCCAGTGCCATCCTCCAGCAGAGGTAGGAGAAGGAGGAGGGTCGGAGGATTATTACTGGCTCGTGTGACATTTTTAGAGAGTCTGCAGCCCAACCCCCTGCTAACCCCTTGCTGACCCCCGCCTCAGTGACACAGTCAGCCTGGTACACTCAGAGCTTTAGATTTCACCACACCTCAGTCATTTCTTAACCTTTAGTCTCCAAGAAAGGTCATGCTCTTTTGCAGAATCAACCTCGGTTCACCTTCATACCGTCCTACAACAACAGCTGAGCAGGACAACTACAGTCTGCTACAATCGGCCAATAAGCAAAGGAACATTTGGGGGTTCAACTGCACATTATTTCAAAAATGTTAGCTCCTAGAAAAATCAACATAAGGGCCAATGACAAGCAGGGCTGCACTGTGTAGGGAAAGTGTGTGCAATAAATTTGCAGGATATTGCTGCAGTGATTTGACCTGTGAGGAGGATTGACAAAGAATGTCATGGGTGTACAGTATGTGCTACAACTAAGGGTGTCACGATTCTTCAAATCAACGACTCGATATGATATCGATTTCAAGGTGAGGATTTGATTACATTTTTAATTAACGGTAATGCCATAACAAAAGCCACTAGATAGCAGAAAGGTACTTTGCAACAACAGTTTAAGTTTCTCAGGTTTATCGGTGTTTTAAGCCCCCAACGTCTCCTTCCAGGCAGCGCTGCCTGGAAGGCACAAGGATTAGGTAATGGTTAGGGTTAGGTGCCTTGAAGTCAACGGTCGTAGCGCTGCCTGGAAGGAGACGTTGGGGGCTTAAAACACCATTCAGCGTTTCTCAGAGTTTTTTTTTTGCCGCAGTTGAATGCACCATTAGTTTAACAACATGTACCTGAAGGCACCATGGAGTCCCATGAGAACTCACATGCTTTACCTTCATTGTTTGTTTCCATAACTCACTCACTTACATGGGCAAGTAGGCGGGGGTAGAGAGGGAAAAAATAATACTGGGGGAATCGCTGGTTCTGCTTTAGATTTCGATAGTCGCAATTTAAAGCATTTTACGATCAACTGTTTCATGTTAATTGGAAATTGTGACAACCCTAGATACAATATATTGTGTTTGCTGAAATAAAAGTGTTAAATGGGCTGGCGATTGAGTTTTCATAAAAGTAAAAAAAAAATTAGCAATTTTTTTTTCCAAGTGCAAAGTCAATTTCACATTCTCTTTACTTATAATTGTGACATCAGAAGTAAAGTTGGAAGGAAACCGAGAATGATTTAATGTTGCCAGCAGTGATGCATATGCAGATACTAAAATGTAAACTTAATTTGCTTTATTTAAGATTTCTACAATGCATTATGCACACTAAAAAGAGGCAAAATAAATGTGGCGCTCGATTAAGTTGCTTCAATGTCATGAACTTCCAGCAAAGTAACTGGGACAAGGCGTCACTCACCCAGGAGGGCAGCTACATCCGGCCACGCAGGGCTCGTGTGTCGAGCAGGTGAGGTTGAGCAGGTAGGACTCGCAGGTGTGCTCGCAGGCCACGCCCCTTCCCGACAGGAGGCCTTCGTCCCCCTCTGAGCAGTTCTGGTAGAGCTGACCAGCTGGACACAACATGTCTGCAAGAGGAGATAAAAAAAAAACTCAGTTGCTACAATGGTGAAGAGTTCTTCTCAGCTCTGAGGATCTTCGAGAAACAACATAAGATCCAGGAGCTCCAGTAGTATTCTCTACCACACTCTATCCATCCTCTTTCAATCAACCAATCAATCAATCAAACTTTATTTGTATAGCACCTTTCATACAAAAGTCATGCACCACAAAGTACTTCACATATTAAAACAGAGACAAAGTCACCCCATCCCCATCCACAGACACACACACACACACACACACACACACATACACGCACGCACCCACACACAGACACACACACACACACACACACACACACACACAGATTTAATGTAAAAGGCTAAAAGGCAATTAAAGCATAAGACGAGGAGACATGAGGAAACACTACAAAAAACATCCCTTCCCTCTTATGTTTTCTGTTGCTTCTTATAATTAATGTTGGCTAAATAGAAATATTAGGGTAATTTTTTAAACATGTTTATGTTTATTATTGTGATTGTCATGGTGTAAAAGACGAGAGGGAGAATGTTTGCCTGGTTTTCACTTTCACCCGCTGAGCCACAAAGACGCATACAAAAAAAGCACAGATTTTATAATCAGAATAGAATAAAAGACATTAATGCAACATGTCCAACAAATGGATCTGACCACTTATTATCAGCTTAAGGAATTAACTGATCACAGCATCTTACCACCGTTTGTTGTTTGTGACACCAGTTTACCGTTCAGGCAGAGTCTGCAAGGGAACACAGACAGGGCAGGATGATGGTGATGATACATGATGAAGGTAAACACAGAAACAACACAGGAGGCTAATACATTAGCATAATATTACACATTAAATACAGTAATCTCTTGAAGACAATTCGATTGTGATAACACTTTCTACTCATTTCTTGTTTTTTTGCTTACAGTTTTCCACAGTCCTTTTAACCTTTTCCCTGCAACACTAGTAGAACAACAATATTGTCGATATATTAGTATTAGTCTAGTGTATTGTCCCGTTCTTACTGTCAAATATACTTCAGCTCTAAGGAGCGCACTAGTGAGGCTTCAGACTTTTACTTTTGTTCACTGTAAATATTCTGAATCAAGTTCCTCCTGTTAATACAGGGAGCAGCACTGTGACTGACAGAAGGCGGAGCTTCATGTAACCACAAAGCCTTTTTAAGAGGAAACGTGAGGAGATCTGACCCACAGCAACAACAGACATCAACAGACAGCTCTGTCTCTGTCCTGATACATGTGTTCTGGTTGTAGCTTCTCATCCATAGTAATTAATTAGCTTAACAAAATGAACTACAGCCTCCAGTTGTTTCTCTCTCTCGGTTTTCTAACTTAATTGCCCGAAGTCAGTTTCTTTAATCAACATCAAGTAACATTAAGTTAATGCTGAAATAGTCCTTTAAGATGTGGTAATGTTTTGAGGGTTAAGATGCAGGAAGACATTGACGGAGGAGAGGATCTTACTGAACACCTGCTGACGTCATGATCACGTCTCCTGGTTCGTAATCAGTTCCGAGGAAACTGCAGGGGCACTCGCTCCTGAAAAAACACAACCAGTTAACAAAAACAAAGCACACACAAAATATCCCTGATGTAATTATGTGGCTTAAGCCTCTTTCCAACCAAGTAGTTACAGGAACGTAGTTCTAAGAACAGTCCACTTCTAAACAGTTCTACTAACTACTCTCCCCCAAAAGTGGCCATAGGGACTGTTGGGAGGGGTAAGGGAGTGACGCAAGCACGGCAACGGTCTTTATAGCGTCGTCACTTGACTTTAGCGCCGCATACAACAACAAACCAGCATGGAGGAGGCCATCGGAATGTTCCTGTTGTGCCTTGCTGGGATCCTCATAACGGAGTTTGAACGGCGGCGTTGAAAGACTAGGCTGGAGTACTTAACAGAGAAACACAGAAGATGAAGGCTCCAGCGTAATCTGATCCTAATTAATATGATGGAAGAAGATAGAAGAGCAGAGCGCAACAGGCAAACAAAACGACGGGTAAGTTTAAATGGCATTAACAATTAGCTGGTTGAATGTGTGATGTTTGTCTTATGAGTTAGCATACGTAGGCGAATTGCAACAGACAGTGAAGAATATGTACTGTTTCTGTTAACTTTCAGACGTTGCGAGGTCACTAAGGGTTCCTTTTCGGAAAAGGGAAAAGACCCCGCCCTGAAGTAGGAGCTGAAAGAGTTACAGGAGCTGCGGCCAGAGGAACTTAATAATCCCCAAATTGGTCCAGTCGGAACACGAGAAAAAAAGGGTTCTAGGAACGTTATGTTCTAGGAACTGCAAAAATCCCTCCGGTCAGAAAGGGATATTAGAGAGAAAAAACAGATGATTGAAACAAATGATTGAAGCTAAAACATCTACATCGCCCCCTGGCAGCTGGCTGCAGAATCAGAATCAGAATCAGAATCAGAAAGGGTTTTATTGCCAAGTACGTTTTTTAACACATACAAGGAATTTGTTTTGGTGTTGTTGGTGCACGTCACACATTCTCTAGATGGAATATTAAACAAGTATACACAGTATACACAGTATGTATTAAGAGGGGGTCGGCCACAATCGCTCCAGCTCGCTTCAGAGTCCTGGTGACATACAGGTCCTGGATCGGCGGCAGATTGCAGCCAATATTAATAATTAATAATATATGTATATATGTATATTAATAATAATAATATATAGTATAGGTCATAATAAATCCCGCCCCCTCAACCAAAGTACATGTCAAATATCTGGTATGTTGCTGCCACTGCTAAGGACAAGGGCAGAGTGCAGCGTATCATCCGCTCTGCTGAGAAAGTGATTGGCTGCAATCTGCCGTCTCTCCAGGTCCTGTACGCCTCCAGGACGCTGAGGCGGACAGGAAAGATTGTAGCCGATCCCTCTCACCCCGGACACAAACTGTTGAACCTCTCCCCTCATCAGGACCAAAACCTCACGCCCCGGACCCCCACCCCCCATCCCTAGTCATTACACTTTGCACTAACTATACATCTGCCCTTTGTGCATACTAATTTAGATATTTCTTTGCATTCAGCACTAATCCCATTCAGCCTCCTTTCTCTTATACTAAACAGCTATTTTGTATATATTTGTTTCTGTTTCTGTATTTATTGTTTATTTGTTATTAATGTTTAATATGTTTGTTTGTGTATGTATGCACCTATCGCTAAGGCAAATTCCACATAGGATAACTACTGTGGCAATAAACTCTTTTCTAATTCTGATTCCAATTTTTTTGTCATTTTAAGTAGTCCTTATCGGCTGATGTTTGTTTAAGTGTTCATTCTTTAGATAAGTTTGTTTTTTTATTATTTATTTGATGTTATGAAAACGGGGTGAAATGCCATGATTTTTTTGGTGATGGATGGATCTTTGGTGATGTAAACCAGACACTGCTCAATTTGTTCATTATTGTGTAAATAATTATGTTAAAGAGGGCTTTGTGTTACCTTAAACAGTGTATTACAGGTAAGTGGATAGGGGACAGATAAGCAGGCTTTAGTGGAGGAAATCAGTGCTCAAGGTGTCAAATCCACAACAAACCTTCAACAAACGTAATATTTTCAGACACATATTATCAAAAAAAAACATCTGAAAATAACAGAGGATCTCCGTTGTGGTAAACTGTGTTTAGTTTAAGCTGAAAGCCTTGTAACATATAGGCCAGCGCCACACATCGGCCTCTGTACTACAAATTCTTTCTCACTGGTTATCAGATATCTGTGTCGTCCCCAGCCCGAGCGGGAATGAAAGGGGGGTTTCACGGTGAATTCCTTGATGTAACTCTATCACAAGGTAAGTAAGGCACCGCGCAGCACTAGGATGTAAAAACCTGGGACATTTAAGAGGAATTAAGCTGCATGTCTTCTAGGGCAGAGCAGTCTGAAAGGGAGGGCACAATTACTGAGGTCCTCTGGCTCTGTAACGTCTGCAGGAAAGACACAAGGCTTTCCACTTAAAGGCTGACCTAAACTTCAGAGCAGATACAAATATCACTTTGAGAGGATTTGTTTGGTGGAGTGACTCCAGCCAGTTAGCCGTTTAACGGGCTTCACAACCTTCAACGACACTGCAGCAGGCAGCGCTGGAGCTGCTCCGATACACAACAAGGACACTTGGTCACTGATTCCTTCCTGCTTCCTAACTTTAACACTAAAAGCTCAAAATACAGTTACAAAATATATTTAAAAAAATATATCATTATGGTATAAAAGCCCCTGTTACAATGATACGCATTACATATATCTCCTTGTGTTTCTATTTTGTGCACAAAAGTGAAAGAAGGGTTGTTGTTTTTCTTGATTTATATTTTGTTCAGCGACCCCCACCGCCTCAGCCAGCCTTACCTGTGCACGCAGCTGTGTGTTCGATGGTTGTAGAAGGATCCCTGGGGGCACACACAGCCCTCCTCACACTCCTCCCCACAGTGCTGCGGGACGGAGAGGGCGGAGCAGCGGCGCTGGCAGGACGACACACAGGTGCCGTACTGCATGCTGGCAGGACAGGTGACCGCTGCAGCGAGAGACAGTGTTAACGGGACGATTGCGATTTCCATATTACCTCAGGGCTCTACAGAGCAGGAAGCTGCTCAGTTTGGCTTACAACACAGCATCCTTTGGATGTACAGTTCTAATGTCACAACATCATCACATTTAAACCTGCAATAACTTTTTTTTTAGGGCAGCGGAAACAAGAAATATCAATTATGTGTTCATCAGTGGATGTTTTAATAGTTACCCCAATGTTTTTACTTTTGCTTCATGTATCTGCTTTTATTGTCTTGTGAAGCACTTTGTAATATATATTATTTTAAATGCTGTGTAAATAAATGTATTATTATATTATCAGTTGAGGAGCAGGCTATAGCGGTCTGATAAGCACAACTCTTTTTATATGTACACCTCCAGACATTTTCATTTTCAAAGTTAGTCTTAGACTTAAAGCTATAGTGCGTAGTTTCTGCCGCCCGCATGAGGTAGTAACGACAACAAAACTGTCAGCGCGTCCACATGATACAAGCCTTCCGTGACCGCAAACCCCCCCACCTCCTCCTCCACGTATTTGCTAGTAGCAAAGCAGGACACGGAGGATTAAAAAAAACATGATGGACTCTTCAGAAGAGGTCATTATCTTCACTCGAGTTTCTGCGCGGGAAAGTCACTGAACGCCACAATCATCTGAACATAGTCATACTGAGAAATACAGAGAAAGTTGTAGCAACTAATTTGGCAATGGCTTGAATGTAATGGACATTCATTAATATCAAAAAGTTATGCACTAAAGCTTTAAGTCTTAATATAGTGTTGCAAGGATAACATATTTTTTGTAGGCTGGGGCGGAAGTTAGCATTGCCCTGGTTCTCTCAACAAAAAGCCAATTGGATTTGTCCATTGGATTTTGGATCATAGCAGAAAAAAAAGCTCTGTGGCAAACAAATGTTAATGATACTTACAAGTTTTGCTCAGCAAGATTATCTTCACAAATTAACTCCACTTTTATGATTTTTGAAACGTAAATGCAATCGCCAGAAGTAGAATGCTAACGTTAGGCCATAAACAAACTACACCACGATTGCATGACTACATTACCACCGCTAAGCTTCCAACTGATTCCGCATGTTGGGGGTTCTGACATTTGTAGTCTCAGTTAGCCACTTGTTTAGCAAACGCCTTTTATAAGAAGCTTCAAATTTCACGAGTTGGGTATTTGATGACGTATTTTAGAACAAAACGTTAAAATCTCTTAAGCTTGCGTTAACCACAGACCTTATTTGGGCGTCTAACAAAAACCCATCAAAAAATCCCATCAATGGGAACTGTAGTGCAAAAATGCTAACTCACTCTTTTTGAGGCTGTTTATCAGATTTGTTGCACAAAAATCTGAATTTTTTTTACAGATGTAGTAGTAATACTGTAAATAGACTTTAATGTGTGAAAACGTCGAAGTTCCCCTTTAACAGACGTAACATTAAGCTACTGCAACAATGCATCCATAAAGCATGGTATCAAACCCATTTTTGTTAATATATGTTTATGGGCAACACATCCTCCTCACGTAACACCTCATTTTCTCTCTGGGGATCCGAGATAAAGTGTTATTTTATCATAAACATTGCAACTTCACATTTCAAAGACAGAAGATATGCTTTCTGATTTTGTGATAGTTCTCCCAAATCCCAAAGGTTTATGTTCTGAGACTAAACACAGAGTGTGGTGGAAAGTTTGGGATTTGGATTAGATACAGTATTGGGCACTATATCGAGAAGAAAAGAAAGAAAAGTCTGAGAAGTAGCATGGCCGGCCAATCAGATTTCAAGGATGGCATCCGTTGGTTTCGTGCCTTCCTTTAATGCATCATTATTATTCTAACAACCCTTTTTTCTGCCATTAAACTAGCAAAAGTAGATTTGAACACACCCTAAAAGCACCTGCACCAGGCGCTTCACGCCGTGCGCTTAAATCTTTACAATAGGGCCCAGCGTCTTTGACCTGTATGCATATGTGTCAGTATGCTGAATGCTCACCACAGTCGGATATCTGCGATCGAAAGTCAACGATGATGGAGAATCTGCGGCAGTGGCGAGCGTAGTGGGCCAGCGCAGAGCAGAGGCAAGGCGTCCCGCACTTACAGGTGTCCGAGCGACACTGCTGATGGAAGGATGTCGGGCTGAGGTACTCGTGGCAGGCGGAGAACAGATCCTGGTTCAGCACATCACACATCTCTGAGGCATAGGCCACTGAGCAGGAGAAGGAGCAGGACGATCACACACATGAACATATTAAAACAAGGAAAGTTATTTGAAAATGTACAAATATGTACAATCAAGAAGAGTTTGAATCAAAATTTTCATTGATTTTTTTATTTAGCAAAGACTGCAATCCAGGCTGATTGAAACATATCTGTGTAAATTCCTGTCTGCAGCTGCTTCACAGTAAAAGGCTCGCCGTCTGTTGAGAGCATGAAGCAATGAGACGTTTACTGTGAAGCATGCTTCAAACTATTTTATATGACTTAAATACCGACCCTGAATAAATTATAAATGGACTATGTGTGTTTCTTGATGTACAATTATATCAAAAATTATTTAATAAATTCTTGTAATTTCCCCCCTGGGGATCAATCACTACTACTACTGGGAAAAATAAAAATAAAAAATGATCTGCCTACAACAAAAGTACTAAAATAAAATGTTAAAATACAGATTGAGACCAAACTCATTCTTTAAAGGCAGAATGGGTAGGATCTGTCAGTTGTGGTTTGTTAAGACAACAGTGAAAGTTGGATTACCAAGGTTACCGTGCCAGCGGGTGAAAGCCAATGACAGATTCACTATCGTTTTGGAACAAGCTTTGTCCGTTTGGCACTTCGCCTCGCTATATTTGCGTTTTTTCGTCGCTGTGTCCATCATTTAGTAGCTTCCTGTTGGATGCGTGCATTAAGACATGGCACCTGGTCGTTACACTATTACAGAAGTTGACGCCCAGGAACGTCCCGAACACAGCAACGTAAGAAAGTACAGGCAGAGGACAGAGTCTGCCGATACAGACACCACCACACACTTCTAGTGGCTCATAAGTGATTATTGAGAGAGATTACTTTTGTATTAGTCTATAAATACTTTTTTAGGAAAATCCTACTCATTGTGCCATTACAGGAGATAGAGTGAACCGACTACAATCTTGTAGTCGCACCGCCAACTACAAGATTGGCGGTGCGCTGTCTGCATGTCCAAGTACCTTTGAGCAAGACACTGAACCCCAAGTTTGTCCCGATGGGCAGGCCAGCGCCTTGCACGGCAGCTCCGCCACCATCAGTGTATGAATGTGTGTGTGTGAATAGGGCAAATGAGAGGCAAACTGTAAAGCGCTTTAAAAAGGCCCTATATAAATGCAGTCTATTTACCATATCACCATCACAATATACATTTGCATATTTTGAGAGGCTTTTATATTTTTTACCTGATAACACACTGAATATTCAAAGATACAAGAGCATAACACATCATTCATAACATTGTGAATGTCCTCTTCCCCACTGCTGAAACAGAAAAGGCTAAAGCAGAAAAGAAAACTGACCGGCCTGCTGGTGTGTGTCACAGGGGTCGAGCTGAGGAGCACTCAGGCTGGTCGAACAGGCTGACGAGACTCTCCAGGCGTTTCCAAACAGGTGAGGAGTGCTTTCTATCATACCTGATGGAGATCTGCAGGAAAACCAGAGCAAAGATCCATTAACAACATGGAGCAAGAAAACAGCAAACTCATTTTGTTTAGAGTTTGAGTTCCAAAGGCTTTAATGAGATGACCTAAGACTGGAATCATTTTTTTGTTGCACAAGAAATTTAAAGAAAAGCCAAGACATAAAGCAACTCTCTCTCTTTAACGCAGTGACAGATCAGCGTGGCCACGGAGTTCAAATGTTTTGTAACTTTTCGAAGGGAAGGTGGAAGATTATGTACATGCGAACTTAGAGAACATTTGCTATCCAAATGTGAAATTTAATTTTGACGCCTAAGCGGCTCTGTCTGCAGCCTGCTGGCTACAAGTGATTGACATGACTAAAATGCTACATTTACATTGCTACATTTTGGCTTAATAACAAATATCTTTTGCTACATTTACAGATCGCATTCACACTGCTCAGGCATTTCAGAGCCCTTAAACTTGAAAATTTGAAAACAGATTATTTTTTGGGGCTTTTCCACCTTTAATTTTGACAGGAGAGCTAGGTGATGAAGGGGAGAGAGAGGGGAAAGACATGCAGGAAATTGTCACAGGTCAGATTTGAACCCTGGACCTCTGCGTCGAGGCATAAACCTCTAAACATATGTGCTCCTGCTCTACCACTGAGCCAACCTGGCCATAATCCATACCATTTAACTACAGTAGTTTTAAGGCCAGTAAAACCAAAACAAAATGTTAAAAACACAACAGAAGTCCCCAGAGATAAAGACAAAATATAAAGTAGAGGATTGTGCAAGTCATCATTTTAACTGCAAAGTCTTCTGGAGAACTGTGGACAAAGTGAGTTCCAGTTTTCTTTCTCGTAGCATGTGACCGCTTCAGTCACCAACTGTGATGTATATCCATTTACAGCTGTTAGACAACATCCGCCCTTTATGGTCGGCCATTACGCTGCGGCACAGTGGAGCCCCTATCCCACTAACAGTAAATTCCTTGTTGAAGTGGTGTGTCCAGTTGGGCGCTCATCTGGCCCGCCTAAAAGAGGTGATCAGAGAGCGGGGCTTTTGATGCCGAGCCGCCGAGCCAGTGTGCATTACTGATAGAGAGTGTGAGAGAGAGAGCACTTCCCCATCGCCTCACTCCCTGCCTCTGAAACAGGAGTATGCGCTCGCTTTTTATCATCGGAGGAGGGGGTTAAGGGAGGGCGCGGGAGGGGTCAGAGGTCAGCCAGCACACACTTACAGGAAGTCATCTTGGATGTTGCCGTTGAAGGTGCCGCACAGGCCCACTGTGTCGTCCTTCCACAGCTCGTCGGCCTGCAGGTAGAGGCGAAACTCTGTCCAGCTGTACTGCAGACGCAGGCCGAAGGCCGTCTTCACCTGGAGGAACATGGACGACAGCTCCTGGATGTGGAAGACGTCTGTGGGAGATGTGGGAGAACAACAATTAGGCTTTCAGGTGGCAGTAGATGAGATAATAAAAGCGTGCAATGCATTCACTTCTGCACAAAACATTTGCATTTCTATTAGGGTTGTCAAAATGATCGTGACAATGCTTTTAACGGCACTTTCCACGCGTGATTGACGCACACGCATTTTGTGATTTTGGCCTCAGGCGGCTCCGTAGTTTGGGAAATCAGGAAGATATGCAGCAGTAACGTTGATGGCTCACAGAAAAAGATAAAGAAATGGATAAAGAAAAGGGTTGTTTGAACGTTCAGTTTCAAAGCCCTTCCAGATAGTTCTCTCCACAAGACTAAAGTTATTTGCATGTACTGTCGATGTGAATAGAGTTACCACCAGAGTACGTTGAGTCTCAAGTACCACTTGAATATTAAAAACTCTTCCAGAACCCAAACTGGTGTCTTTAAATTTCTTGTTTTGTACAACCAAATGCCCAAATCCCAAACATATCTATCTATCTTATTAAACTTAGCACAAAAAGTAAAGAAATTTGTGTTTGAGGTATTATTTCTCTGTGGTAACAATGCTTTTTGGCAATACATCTTATACCGTTGGAAAGCCTGTTTAGTTCCCTTTCAAATGGTGCCCCATTTGTAAGGAACATGCATTTGTGGGATGAGCAGCAGTGCTGAGTATGTGGGTTGTGCCCATGAAAAATTTGCCAAATCTTCTCTGCCAATGCCAAACAGCTTATTCTGCCATTAACTAATTTTGGTGTTTGGTGGATTGGATGATTGAAGTTTGAAGAAACAAGACATATTGGCAATTTAACAATTTATTCATTTCACAAACAGGAGCCTCAGTAGCGTGTGGAAGAACCATACACAGCCACAACAGCCTGGCACCTCCTCCTTATGCTGGTCACACACTGCTGTGGGATGGCATCCCATTCTTCAACCAGCATTTGTCGCAAGTCAGCCAACGTGGTTGTGTTGGTCACTCTGGCACGAACAGCACGCCCAAGCTAATCCCACAATGTTCAATGGGGTTGAGGTCATGACTGCTGGCAGGCCATTCCATCCTCTCCACTCCCACATTCTTGAGGTAGTCTCTGATAAACCCCGCTCTGTGGGGGAAAATGAGGCTTGTCATCATTGGAGGCAATCTCAATGCAGAGAGATATAGAGATGAGATTCTGCAACCAGTGGCAATCCCATATCTCCACAGTCTGGGACCAAACTCTATCCTCCAAGATGACAACGCTCGCCCCCACAGGGCGGGGTTTATCAGAGACTACCTGCAAAATGTGGGAGTGGAGAGGATGGAATGGCCTGCCAGCAGTCATGACCTCAACCCCAATTGAACATTGTGGGATCAGCTTGGGCGTGCTGTTCATGCCAGAGTGACCAACACAACCACGTTGGCTGACTTGCGACAGATGCTGGTTGAAGAATGGGATGCCATCCCACAGTGTGTGACCAGGCTGGTGACCAGCATGAGGAGGAGGTGCCAGGCTGTTGTGGCTGTGTATGGTTATTCCACATGCTACTGAGACTCCTGTTTGTGAAATGAATAAATTGTTAAATTGCCAATATGTCTTGTTTCTTCAAACTTCAATCATCCAATCCACCAAACACCAAACGAGTCAATGGCAGAATAAGCTGTTTGGCATTGGCAGAGAAGATTTGGCAAATTTTTCATGGGCGCAACCCACATACTCAGTGCTGCTGCTCATCCCATAAATGCATGTTCCTTACAAATGGGGCACCATTTGAAAGGGAACTAAACAGGCTTTCCAACGGTATAAGATTTATTGCCAAAAAGCATTGTTACCACAGAGAAATAATCTACCAAACACAAATTTCCTTACTTTTTTTAATGATATAAAACAAAGAAATCCTCAGTACTGTAAATGTTTGGCATTTTTGCTTGATAAGTGAAAAATGATTTGATTGGCTAATCGTTTCAGCAGTAGTTTTGGATCTGCCTGGGTTTGTACTTCAAGATTTCTTTTTTTCCCCTTTATGTCTGGAGTTTATTGTAAGCACTTTGTATTTTAATTGTACATGAGAAGGCACATGACAAGATTCTACAATAACAAAGGCTGATTAATTGATTGAATGATTGACAGGAAGAACTGTTAAATAGAGTCAGGAATGCAAAGTACTCTGTCAGAACGTGTTTGTAACAGAACAAGTGTTCTAAGTGTTGTGTCTATCCCTTAAGGTACCAAAATATCAGCTCATTCTCACACAGTTCATCACAAAACACACTGAAGGTTGTTGACTTCATCAACAGAATGCCACAGTCATGAAAACACTGGGGTGAAAAGGGAGTAATACTCAGAGGGAAGGCATTTTGTGCAACACAATGCAAGCGCTAAACTCAGTAAAGTATTGGGAAAATGTACATTCAATAGCACAACTGTCATTCAATCCGTCTCTGCCGTGACCCGCAGAGTGCTGAAATAAGTCTGGCGCTGGATGTGAACAATGTTGGAGGGTGATAAAAGGTGAGGAAGTTACCGTCAGAATACGGCAGGGAGATGCGGTACTGTCCGGCCATGAAGACCTCCCCGACGTGACTCAGTGTAATCTCCGTTCTTGGATCCTCGTCAATAACCAGGTTAACTGATTGGATGCAGGCCCCATCCAAATTCTGCAATTGAGACAAGATGGCTTGATAATGCATGTTGGCATTCTCCCAAACCACAGCAGCAATTCAGATACACAACAGGACACACAATGAGAGTGAAATAATGAGAAGAGAGAGAGAGAGAGAGAGAGAGAGAGAGAGAGAGAGAGAGACAAAGACATACAGAGAGAGAGAGAGAGAGAGAGAGAGAGAGCGAGAGAGAGAGAGAGAGAGAGAGAGAGAGAGAGAGAGAGAGAGAGAGACAAAGACATACAGAGAGAGAGAGAGAGAGAGAGAGAGAGAGAGAGAGAGAGAGAGAGAGCGAGAGAGAGAGAGAGAGCTGCTGCTGTTCAATTGGAGAAAACTCTGATTGAACAGATCGGCGAAAATACATGCATCTGGCGGAATTTCCTGCGGCACGGGAGCAATCCCGGAAGTGGAACGTCGAGGATATAAACTATTAAATATGTAACAAAAAAGCAATATATATTTAAGCTGATGAAAAGTGTAAAGCCCCACTAGCGGTCCCTAGAGGCTGCAATGTGCATTACAACGCACAACACAAATCTGTGATTTTGCACTTTACTTGTGATTATTCTTAAGGTGCGTTCAGACGGAAACCGTTCGTTTATTCGCCGTTAACAGCCAATGTAGTGTACCAACTGTACAGACGTTAGCTCGCTAGCTAGCAACTGTGCAACTGTGCGAGTGTGTCTGTTTGTGTTAAAGCTATAGTGCGTAGTTTCTGTCGCCCCCATGGGGAATTCTAAGGAATGACAACAACACTGTCGGTGCTTCCACATGACGCAAGTCTTCGGTGATTGCGCACCACCACCACCCCTCCTCCACACAGTTGCTAGTAGCGTTTATCCCGTCAAATCAAGAAGGATTAAGAAACATGATGGACTCTTCAGAAGAGGTAGTTATCTTGTAGTTTTTATGTCCTATTTGTGTCCAAAGCTGACCGCTGCTGTTCTCCTTTCTCAGCGGGCTGCTGCGCATGAAAGTCGCCAGACACCATTTCTTAAACATAGCCATACTGAGAAATACAGAGAGTTTTGTGGAGCCAATAGGCTTAATTGGCTTTGTATCAACTCAATTGACAATGGCTTGATTGTAACGGACATTCATTACATTAAAGGTGCAGTAGGTAAGACTTATAAAACTAACTTTCTGTCATATTTGCTGAAAGTGACCCTATGTTCCAGTAGAACTACATGAAATCATTTTAAAAAAATTAATCTGGCTCCTCTGGCTCCACCTCCAGCCTGTAGTGTGATTTGTAAAAATCCACAGCTCCCTGTTGAAATGCACCAATCAGGGCCAGGGGGGGGGGGGGTGTCTAACTGCGTGTCAATCCCTGTCATGCACACGCATTCATTCTCCCTTGTGGGGGGGAGGGGCTTAGGAGACAGTTTTGGGCTTTAGCGGAAAGGGGGGAGGGACTGAGAAGTTGTCGATGTTCACATTTTTTTGGCTAAGTCCGCAATCCTACCTACAGCACCTTTAAAATAGTCGTGAAATATAGTTTTAAGCTGACCCTCTAACTGAACACAGAATTCAGCAGAAACTCTGGTGTTATTTCCTTCCAGTCCGTCTTTTTCCCTCTCGCTTCTGTACAATGTGACTGAGATTCTTGAAGCCCTGGAATACGCACAAAGTTTTTGCTCAAGTTGAAATATTTTCAACTCACACAGACATTGATTTGATTGCCACCGCAGGCAAATTTGCGTCCACTCAAATTTGCGTCCACTCAAATCTTTCCATAGATCCATCCAAGTATTTGGGTGCCAGCGTTACCCTTGGCCAGGCTAATAATGAAAGTCTTGAGTGGTGCAAGAGGAGAGACCACGAGGTCATTTAGAGCTATGTGTTCAATGAACTGTACCCATTAGATTTTAATATTTCTTGTGTACGTCGTGTGATGTTATACTTGCTGCAAAACCTTTTGCAGGGCGTTCAGATAGTAAAAACACAAGGGGTTGTGTTGATGTGGGCATGTTGTTTCAGATATTAGTGACGATGAAATATGACGCAGGAAGTCTAGGTTTGAATAATAGATCCACAAGTTTGAAAACACTGTGTAGCCATTTATAAACTATGAGACGGTCAAGTCATTTTCTCTTTCGTGAAACAAGTGATCCATTAAAAAATATTGATTATAGCCACTTTAGGGTGATCTAATCCTTTTCATAACTTAGTAGTTTTAGTTGCCTAAATTTAAGCAACTTATAAAATGAGCATTTGACTCAGGAACAGTCATGTGGGGAAGTCATTTTGGAGGACAGTGACAAAGGTGTCATGAGTATGGATACAAAAACTGTTTTCCAATCCGTCCAGCAGTAACAACTGACAGACATTGCCATCATTAGGCCAACCATTATGAGAGCAAATACATTTTTTAAAAAGTGCATGATCAATGTATGAGTGTATTGTACATTTTACATTTCAAACTGTACTTAAGTACATCACTTCAGTAAAAGTGCGATGAGTTGCTCTGCCACTCTGATGTTTTTAAAGTAAGGAAGCCTGCGCGTCGCTGACAGTAAGCGATCTGCCTCTATGAATCGTTTCTTTCATAAGTGGCAGAGTCTCATAGCCAAAAGGTTTTAGCACCCCCCCCCCCCTCCTCCTTTTACTCTTCCCATCATTCACCTCCTGTTTTCGCATAACCTTCTCTCTGTCCAAGTCTCCCACCCCATCCAGTGCCTCTCTTCACCTCCCTCCTCACTACAAAGCCGTCCACAGCTCTGTCAGTCAGGCCAGATAAGGTAATCCTGTTCAGTTGGCTGTTAGAGGTCTCGGGCCTCGGCTCTGATGAGTGGGACATCTTATATCTCGCCTCCTCCCCTCCATCGCCCCCTGTTTGCCGAGCAGCTCAAAGGCTGCTGGGAAACTGAAGGCTTGGAGAGAGGGGAGAGGAGAAGAAGCTCTCAGTCTATTGATGCTTTTCGTGTTCATAATCTTTCCTGATCGACGACACTTCCTCAAGGCTTTCATTTCTCTAAGTCGCAGCAAGGCTCTTGAACAAAAATGACCTGGACTCAGCAGGGATTATTGAGCACTTAAGTTATGATATGATCTACATGACAGACAAATTGCATAAACCTGTAAGCCGAGACAGCAGAACACTCGCAGAGGCTGATTGTGGAGGTGGAGGAGTTGAGTTTTCCAAGATGTAGAAACGTTTGTTTCAAAAGCATAGAAAGAAAAAAATAAGGGAATTATTTTTGAGATAAATATAAACAATTCAGATTAAACATAACTCACGGCTCCACAGGGGGCGTTCTGGACGGTGACTGTGAACTTCCCCGAGTTGCGACTTTTGGCGAGGACATACTGACATGTTGCAGGGAAGGTGTAGATCCGCCCGTCAAAGGATTGAAAATACATATCGCCAGTCACCGAGCACTCCGCTGTAGAGAGAGAGTGAAAGAGTTTTCACTTCTTTCCTTTATAATAATAATAATTTAATTACAATCATAATTTATACTCTTTATTGATCCTCAATGGGGAAATTACAATTTACACTCTGTTGTTATTACACACAGGGCTGAAATATACAAACAGATGTGCACAGGTCCTTTTACATGCACTAATGGAGAGATGTCAGAGTGAGTGGACTAGCGTGGTTCGGTGCCTGCTCAAGGGCACCTTGGCAGGGTCCAGGAGGTGAACTGGCACATCTCTTGCTACCTCTCCACCTACCAGTCCACCTCTGTATTTCAGTCCATAAAGGGACTTGAACCAGTGACCTTCCGGTTCCCAACCCAACTCCCTACGGACTGAGCTACTACCACCCAAATTTATGTATTCATCTGAGGAAACTTTTAACATAGAACTACTGTCTGGTAGTCACAGGGCAGATACCTTGCTCAATGGCACTTTCCATGATCTCTTATTAGAAAGCTTCATCTTTCCTTGGGCCATAACTATGGAACTTTCTCTATTCTTGTTGCCTTAATGAGATGCCTTCTCCTTTCTTTCCTTGGTTCATTTTTCCTTATTTGTCAGTATGAATTTTCCTTTTTCTTTTCCAAAACTTGGAAGCCTCATTCCTTTCTCTTGAAATAGGAAGCTTCGGTACAACTTCATCCTTCATTGACCCCTACCTCGGAAGCATGCTACAGTTTGTCCTTGCACCAGATTAAGGAGCCTTTTTCTTCCTGGCCACCCAAGTAGGAAACTATCACTTTCATCACCTTGTTATGATGCTTTCTCTTTCCTCCTGTTTGGTTCCTATCTAGGAAAGGTCTGCTATCCTGAGTCCGTTTTCCTCCCAAACTAGAAGCCTTCTCCTTCCTTTCCCTTCTCCTAACTAAGAAACGTTTCCTTGCACCATATCAAGGGACTATAATCTCCCTGACTGCAAAAGTAGGAGACATTTCCTTTTCTTGTCTTTTGCTAGAATGGTTCTTCCTTTCTTGTTCCCTAACTAAGATGCCATCTTACTTTTTCTTCCCAAACTTGGAAGCTTCCTTCTTCCTTTCTCTTGAACACGGAAGCTTTGGCCTTCCTTGCTCTTTTACTTCCCGATTTATTGCTCTCAAAAACTAGAAAGCCTCATTTTTCATTGCCTTGAAGCATCCTCTGACCTTGCACCATATTTCTTCTTTTTCCTTGCCCTTTGTTATGATGCTTTCTTCTTCCTTCTTTCTTGCTCCATAACTAGGGAAGATCTCCCGTTATTTGTACGTTTATTACAACTCTTGTTCCGATTCTTCCTTTTTTCCTCCCTAACTAAATAGGCTCCTCCTTCCTTTCTTTCTCACGAACTAGGAAGATTTCCTTGCACCATATCTAGGGACTTTCTTCTCCTTGACTAACAAAGTAGGAGACAAAATAGGTTCTTCCTTTCTTGTTTCCTAACTGAGATGCCATCTTCCTTGCCTTGTTCCCTTACTATGATGCTTCCTTTTCCTGGTTACTTACTAGAAAGCTCTCTTTTTTCTTACACCCTTACAACCTTCCTTTCTTCCAACCCCAAGCTAGGAATATTCCTTTTTTCTTGCTTCCTAATTAGAGATGTCTACATAGAATATACGTACAAGCTTGAAGAAGAGATAACTTTTCTTTTTTTTCTGTTTTTTAGCATCTTTGGGCTGTAATAAAATGATCACCTACCATCAGCATTGAATTTGAATGTGACCTGCAGCACAGTTTGAGTTTAAATTCAACCACCCACAGAGGGAAGGCACAAACCTGGGCAGCTGTAGTCGGTGCAGTTCCACACTCCACCCACGCATGTGCTGAAACAGAAAGCAGAGACGTCCACAGGTGGGGAACATGAAAGACTGAGCTAATCGGCAGGATCACTGATAGAAACTGGACACACTGAGCCCAGGTGGTCAGATCTGAGAAGATTAAAAGGACTGTATGGAGTCTGCAGGACAATAACCTGTTTTTTTTGTTTTTTTTAATACATGATGATGACATGTAATGCAACATGGTCTCACGTGGTCTCACATGTGTCCATCTAGGCTTCATTTAAGATCCAAAGGGAGTGAAAGAAGGTTATTAGGGAAAAAGGAGATTATACCATTTAAATACTATAAAAAGCATTAAGATGGTTCTCCTCGCACACAGTTTTATGGGATAATAGAACACTAATTGAACAGGTGAATCAAAGATGTTATCCAGTTACTTCCAGACCAGAGAGGTTAAACATTGCTCACCAGTTGTTGCATTCCTCCTGCAGTGTCTGTCCAGACGGATAAAACATGCCGTGGTACTCACAGGGACAGTCAGAGGGTGTCACACAGCCTCCGTCCTCGTAGATCAGACCTGAGGAGAGACAACAGTGGAAAAAGATAGATAAGAGACACTGAAGAACACTGCTGTTTTTGTCTCATGTCTATAAAAGATGAGTAAATGGATGCAAAAGAAAAGTGATGAACAATTAGGAGGAAAGGTAGTTTGTGACAAGACTTTAATAAAAGGATTTGCAGGAAATCTTTTTAGGGGAAATGGACACTACAATAGATACTACATACTGAATAAAAACTCACCATCAGGACAGTAGCATCCATCCAGGCAGGCCAGCTTGCTGTCTATGCATGTTCGCTCCAGGTTGCAGGACGCAGGGCAGCAGCTGATGCATTCCTTGTACTGCAGACCAAGGGGACACTGCTTCGCTGGTCGCAAAAATAAAACACAACAAAATATGTCAAAAACTTTCCGCTGAAAAGACTGGGGGTTCTCCATGAAGCGGACAAATCAGACAAGCAGTGGGCAGCTTTAACAGCTAACTTGCAGCGTCTGGATATAACACCACAACCTACAGCCTTAAAACTTGTTTTTCAGTTGAATAAAAACCTCTGTTCCACTAGCTGCCTTCTTTCTGCTGCAGTTGACTTTGGCAAGTTAACGGTTCTTTAGCTAACCTTAAGTGAGCTACGACAATGCAAATATCTGATTTCTAAAATAATTTAAATGTGTACTACTGAAATACCTGAAACCATGGGATGTGATTACATTTTGACAATTTTACACAGAATATAAATGTTAAAATGTGTGTTTTTCAGTTTAATTTTAAGGCCCATCTATAAGTTAACACTGCTGCAGTTAATCTTAGCCACAGTTAGCTAACGGTTCTTTAGCTAACGTATGTTAGGTATCTACACGTATCCGTATGGCGTGACCGATATAAATGATTGTAGTGGGCAGTAATTATATTTTTTTACATTGAATGGACTAAAATGTAAGAATTTGGGTTATTTTCACAGTTTTATGTTATGTGGTATGCCTTATTATAGCCTCTGTTCCACTAGCTAGCTACCTTCAACTGCTTTAACTTATGTTTATTTAGTTAATGTAGCTAGCTACATCAGGTAGGCTAGGGCAGTATGATCCATATACATTTTTTCAGTGGGAAAGGTGATTAAATATTGACAATTTTTATATTAAAGAGACTAAAAATGTAGGAAATTGTGTTATTTTCACCATTTAATTTAATGTCCTGTGCCTATACATTAGTTAGCTAGCCACTGTATTCTATTTTAATTGAGTATCCTCTACACTGGATAACGTTAGTCCAGCCAAACAATACACCAGCTGAATTCCCTGATCTGCACACCATCAACCTACGAAAAGTTCACTGCATTCACCAAAGAAAAATGCAGCTTTTACGGTCCTCTGTGGCACACAGTTTAAAACACCTGGAAAAAGCGTACCACATTGAGGAATGTGCTGCCTCCAGTCGTGCAGTGGGTGGTCAGCGTGGGCACAGGCCCGGGCGTACTCGCTCAACACCTGGCATACCACATCACCGTTGGGACCCGACCTTCAACAGAGAAACAGACAGAGAAGGACTCTTTGAAAGGAGCCAAGAGAGGTGTGGCCAAAGGATCCAGGTACGCTTAACTAATCAGACTGTGTGCAGCTCAAACAAATAACTACCCGCCAGCTGTGTCTCCCTCATAGTTAATAAATGAGTAAACTGTCCAACTAGGCTTTGAATTGGAAGCTGCAGTATAGCTGAAATTTGTTGTGGCTGTATCAATCATCTGATAAGGTACATTTGTGTCCGAACACGGTAAACAGTTGTGTCTTTATCTCCAGTCTCTGTTCCACATTACTATGAGGTAACAGTAACAGACTGCCATGGCTAATGTTACTCACAGAAGGAAGATCAGACCTGAACAACCAAAAGACACAACTGAGGAAGCTGAGTGGGATAATTTTAAACCAGACAGTAACAAAAAGTGCTTCTATGTGGACACTGTAATGTAAAAATCCAAGAAATCTCAGAACGCACCTCAAGTGGCTACACAAAGAAGAATGATGCCCAATACCACATACATAACATAACTGCAGCTGGAATTGGAGATTTTCAAAATACCAACTGTAGGATGTTATTTATGTTAATTGGTTACTAAAGTACTTCTGTAAAAAAAAAAAAATGTTTTTGATTATACAAAACTGTATGTCAATTTTTTAAAGATAAAAATGAGACAATCCAAATAAAAATGGGTGTGGGCTATGCTTCTCCGAGCCAATGTCTCCAGTTCTGATCACAGGGTAGTGTACATTGCTGTCTCCCATGGTGCATTTTAAAATACTGCTAGGATGCACCAAAGTCAGAAATGTTCAAATCCTGCACCTAGGGGGTTTAAAAACGAACATGGAAATTGTCGGACAAGTAGATAACTCAACTGACAATAAAAATGAAATGCATAAATAGTCAGTAAATTGAAAACGTGTGACTAAAATAACCTTGGGATTTAGACCTACAGTATGGGGCGGCCTAAGAAGTATGAGTACCATTAATTCTGCTGTAATTACTGCAAGACAACTGAATGACATTCATCCACTGTACAGCTTCTTGCACTACTGAATAAATGTTGCCTCTATCTGTTAAGTGTTCCTCCCGCACCCTAAAATTTCCCTCCAGTTTCCCAGTATAGAGTGCTGGATCAGAGCCTGGAGATGGTGCAGCAGTCCTGAGTCTGTTTGACTCAGATTTCCAGCTGAGTCGTTGAATTAAAAATTCACATGAAGTGAAATGCACTCTCATTTTCTTTAATAACTGAATACAAACAACTGAGTTGCATGAGGTGTTTAATTCCACTGTGTATTTTTGGCCACAATTCAAATGACAACTACTGCTTGCATGGGTATTCACGGTTCCAGAATTGTTTTAGTTTACCCCTGATCTCTGATCCTCTAATGCCAATTACAAGTGTACACAAGAAATATCTCAAGAACACATTCGTACTCTCCTGAGGTTGAATCATTTCCATTTTGGACACAATATCTCAAAAACAAAGAGCTCATTTCCCATGAAAATTGCTGGGGATATTTATGGTACACAGTGAAATAATAAACTTCAGGATTTTGGTGACACCCTGACATTTTATCAAGGGCCACCATCAGGACGAAATTATCTGAATCTGGTGCACTTACATGCAGAGGTCGTTGGAGCAGCTGGCCATGTAGGACAGCGGGCTGACAAAGTCATGGCAGCTCTGAAATGGCGGATCCAGCAGCATAGCACACACCTCCTCCACTTTCTGTAGCCACAAAACACACAAAGAGTTGTTTTTTTAACTCAGAACATATAAGCATAAACATTTATCTGCAGCAAAGAAGCCTACACTTTTTTATTTGACATCTCACCAGCAGGACATGAGCTTCGACTGCAGCACAGGGTGAAGAGAAGCCAGAGAGCACCATGGGACATCGGGCCTCGTGTGGCTCCGTCTCCACCCAGCTATTCCCGAACATTTCTATTTCATGAGTCAGCACGCCTGGGAAAGACAGAAATAATGATTTTTTTTTAAAGGCCTGGTTCTGCTGAAATGAAGTGAGGAGATCAGAATTAAATTGCTTATACTTTTCATCACAGCTGACTACTGTGAACATTTGCTTGTAAAGACTTAAGTGATACATTTATCTGACAGCTTTAGATATTTGACATACAAAACATATGTAAATGTATAAAATATGACAACAATGCATCATGTTTTGGATGGAAAATATATTAAACTACCAAACAGTATATAAAATATTTCAGATCAGCTCCACCTCGACCGAAATACAACAGTAAAATGTTAATTACACATTAATGCATCAATAATATTAACATAATGTAATAAAGATTTGAGAACCAAATTTTACTTCACAGAATCAATGTTTTCTTATTGTCTGTCTTCTGCTTTTGATTTGCCCCTAACTGTAATGGATAGTCTTGCCACATCGAAGGTAGTCAACATCATAATATCGTAATGAGTATAAAGCTTATGCTTTTTAAAATGATGAACAATTAAGTATACATCATTTGTTTTGACAGAGCTAAAACAAAGCCACATGGTCCTATTGTTCTGCTTCCTGTTTTATTCCAAATATTATACGTTTATTTCTGTCATCGTCACAAGGGCTTAACTTTAGGGTTCAACATTGGGGGGGTTGAGATTGTCTATTAAATAAAGTGACGAAAAACTCGAAAAAAAAACTTGAAATAAATCTCGAAAAACCAACAAAAGCCTTGAAAAAATTATCGAAAAAACCAACAAATGTCGTAAAATGCGGCAAAAATGTCGAAAAAAAAATCAAAAAAGGCAACAAAAATGTCAATTAAAAAAAAAATGTAAAACTCAAAAAAGGCGACAATAACTCTGAAAAAAGCAACAGAAACGTGGAAAAAAGCAGCAAAAATGTCGGACAACGCAACAAAAACAACAAAAACATTGAAAAGAATTTTGATTATGGGGGGGGGGGGGTGTAAAGGAGGTAAAAAACACAGCAGAGCCCGTCTTTTCAGGACTAATTTACTCAAGTCGGTAAAGTAGCCAGTGTCTTATAGAAGTACTGACAGGTGGGACAAATACATGGAAAAATCGGGAAAAATATATGGTATATCTTTGGGTGAAAGGGTTAATCCCTGCTTGTATTGGTAGCAAATTGGCCTTATATTGTACTTGGAAAATCTAGCATACTATAACTAAAGACCTTTTGGCCCATTTTGGCATTTTTTTTCATTGATTTAATTTACTGCATTTATCATCTTTCATTTTGTTTTTTCTTCTTTTTTTTGTAAAGAGTTGCGTGATGTTTTTGTCAGTACTGTGTTAAAAAAAACTTTGAAAACTGTCGCAGGGGACATTTTTATATTTCACATGAAAGTACATTTTTCTGCTTATACTTATATATTAAATGTACTTAAGTAAAACATCTGAATACTTTTTCCAACACTGGATATTGAAATGATGTAATGAACTAAATTTAGCCCAATTATCACCCTGACATCTAGACTGCAAATAACTGCTTACAGACAAAATGATTGTACCATAACTGGTCTTCAGGTCGTCCTGGACGTCTGCGTTGAAGTTCCCACACAGGCCGCAGGTTCGGCCCACAAATTCAGGGCTGAGTTTAATGTAGACAGAGCCGCTGTGTCCCTCCCAGGCCAGCGTGAAGCCGTGTTGCTGCGTCACCAGAACATACTGAGAGATCTGCTCCAGCTGCAGGTCGTGGATGTGATTAGGCAGCTGCAAACTAAACACAGAGGCAGTGAATACACCGCAAATTCAGACACAGTCCTCCCTTCTATATGACGCTCACACTGACTGATATACGGCGTTAATCTTTCTACAGATTTATACAAATAAAATATAAAATTTAAATATACAAATACACTTTTAGAGCACATTTCATTAATGTCAAATAAAGCATATAAGGAGCAAGCAGCCTTAGACAAACTAAATAAATAATAAATCCTGATATTAGTCCAAGGGCCAGACCAGATATCAGTACCATCTGAGTGGGCAAACTTTACCAATATGAAATAGTTTATAGGATCAATCTGAGTAAATTAATATATGATAGACTTTCCACAGGAGCAGCTTTTCATATTTTTTGGGCATTTTGTTATTTCCCCCTATTATTACCTTTGCATAATTTCCAAAATCCACACAAACTGCCAATATCATATTGTTTGTTCATCATATCAAAATATAGTCTAGGGATGGATGTATAGCAATTTAAAAATCACAACTAGAATTTGCCCACCCAGATGGTACCGATATGTTAAGTTTTGGGTCTTGGCCCATGGAATATATATATATATATATATATATATATATATATGGAATTCCTAAAACAGAGAAAGCGGAAATAGACACATAAATATGTATTTGGTATATAAAGATGTTTAATTGTGTCTTGTGCTACACTGCTGACCTTTGGCCCTTGAACGTCACGTTGGTGGCGTGCAGCCGAACCTCCCCGTCCCACGGGAGGAAGAGGCTGACAGATCGTTGGCAGGTGTAAGGGGCAGAGCTGCAGCCCGGGTCATTATGGACCTGCAAACAGCAAGATGCAACGTGGAAATAATATGATTATGATAATAATAATAATGTGCATTTCACATTTTAAGAGTTAATGCAGATTCATTTCAGTACATCATGAAGATTAACTTGCAAAGACTTGATTCTTGGAGAAGTAATATCCATCATAGTAAGTGACATATGTGTGCAGCTTCCTCCACATTGAAGCCACTTGATGCAGTTTATCACTCTGCCCTAATATTTATATCTGTTGATGGATTTAGTACCCACCACTGTCTCCAAAATATAGGCTGGACTTCCTTGGCACTGCATTCTATTTATCTACAAAGCCTTGCTTAAAAAATGCCTGTATATTTAACTAGCTTGCTGAATTTTAAATGTTATCACTATGGCACTCGCACTAGTGACTCCTTGGTCGTAACTATTCCATTTGTTAGGACAGAATTAGGCAAATCTGTATTTGAATATTATGCCCCATATAAATGAAATAGCCGTCAGTTTCTAATCAAATTGAACAGCCTAATACCATTTAATCACTTTAAATGTCTTCTTTATGAAGCCATGTATACTGAATGCACATGTGCATTTTGAGTTTATGTGTGTACTGTGTATTGCAACGGTCTAGTGTATATTAATTGCTATGTTTAGTGGTCTTGTTAGGTGGTATGTGTTGTAATTTTGTATGGCATGTAATCAGGGCGTCATTGGAAATGAGAGCTTGTTCTCAATTGACCTTCCCTGAATAAATAAAAACGGCTGCCCTGTTTAAAAAAAACAATGCAACTGATCTGAGATCTGACAGTAGGCGGCTGAACAGCAACTTTTTTATGTGCAAGAAAACATTCACTTCGCGGTCAGAGAATTGGTCCGATCGATCGTTATGGATACTGATTGTTCTTCAGTTTTGGAGTTAAAGAGAGTTATGTTGATGGAGAGTTTATAATTTGATCATGCCATGTCTGTGAAGACTTTCTTTGGACTTCAAATAGACCAGCAGATAATAGACCATTTACAGTACAGCACAAATGAAGAAACAATGAACAATTTAAGCCCCAGCTCTAAAAGACAGGTTCAAACGCTGAAACTTGACCCTGAAAGTAACACGCATTCTTCAGCAAAGTGTGGGTTTGTCATAAAAAATATCATCTCCTTCTAACATGTTCTTGTTGTTGGATTTGCAGCAATGCAGCTACAGTATATATTCTTTTTGTTGATGAGATGCTGCTTATCATAAATACCGGTATTAATATACAATCAATAATCATAATGTGTTTGGATCTTTTTGTGTTCCCTGTTCGGTTTGGTTTTCCCATACACAGATATACTGTATCTGCTGCCTTTTCAGGGGAACAAAGTCCCGGTCTGTTGCAGATGCTTTCAAGGCATAGTGGATAATTGCAGTATTTAATGGTAATTGACTCTAATAACCAGATAGCTTTCACTAGTCCTCAGAGCAAATCTTCTCCTCAGGCTGAGACTGAACCTCAGGAGTCAGAAAGGAGAGTGTGTTTTAGAGCAGGACGCCACCGAGTCCAAACTTTCCTCAAATGGAAGCAGGTGTCGAACCAGAACCTTCTGGGCAGCTTCTTGTCGGGAGGATTTATTTTGTTCTGTTGAGTCTGAACTAGTCTTTATCGACGACGTTTCACAAATTCCACCGGATGTCCCTAATTTTGGCCGGATGTCCCGTCACATTCCTCTTTCTTTGCATTGGCATTTTAAACTCCGGTGGATTTCTGAGGACTATGGTTAACTGCTCCTCAGATCTCTGCAGGGTAAATCCAGACAGCTAGCTAGACTATCTGTCCAATCTGAGTTTTCTGTTGCACGACTAAAACTACTTTTTTTTAACGTACACACGTTCCACCAAAACAAGTTCCTTCCCGATGCTATTTTGCAGAGGCGCCGTGGCTTCGACCATCCCTTAGCGCCGCCCAAGACGATTGTGATTGGTTTAAAGAAATGCCAATAAACCAGAGCACGTTTCTATTCCATCAATGCTGTGTAGGCTCGCCAGACCCTCCTCCGGCGCTCACAGCGGCGCTGTGGAGGAAGGTCGGGCAATGAGAGACTAAATCTGAACTAACCTGGACGATGATGTTGGCCTGGGTGGTTTCCTCGCAGTCCTTCAGCAGAGTGTACGTGCATCGCCCGGGGAAATGGTAGTAAAGGCCGTCAAAGGTCTCGAAGTTGTACTGACCCCACGACCGACAAGTCATCTCCCTCTCAAAGCCAGGATTCGGAACTGGGCGGATGATTAGAGGGACAAAAGAAATTATTATACCCTTCACTTATGTTCAGTCTAAAGACACGCTCATTTTTCTTACACACAGGAGCCATGTCACTTATATGAATGAAAATATGTCTTAACAAATCATTTAGTTCCATGCATCTTTCAAAATGCTTTATTAATACATTATAGCCATTAAGGGGCAGAAGAAAACGCTGAAAAGCTTTAAATATTAAAGCAGAAATATTGATTAATACAGCTTTTTCTGCCAATTGTTCTCAGTGTCTTGAGACAAAGTTGTCGAAAAAACTCAAAAAAAATCTTGAAAAACCAACAAAAGCCTTGAAAAAATTATCAAAAAAATATATTGTGTCGTAAAATGCGCCAAAAACTTAGAGAGAAAAAAATCAAAAAAGGCGACAAAAACGTCAATTTAAATTTTTATTTTTTTTTAAACTCGAAAAATGTCGGAAAACGCGACAAAAACATTAAAAAGCAACAAAAACATTGAAAAAAGCTGAGTTTTGTAATTGATTATTACAAGACAGAATAAGGCGGATTACTGCACTAACATTTAAAAAAAAAAATGATAATGAAGTCGACTTGTATTGGAACCCTGCTGGTAGTTGTGTCCTGTTGCACAAAAATATGACTTTAGATCGACCAAAATCACTTGTTAATAAGAATGAGATATTTATAGTGTGAAATATACGTTTGCAGTTGAGCAGTGATGAAAGGACTCAGGTCTTTTATTTAAGTAAAAGTAGCCAAACCACGGTGTATAAATACTCTGTTACAAGAAAAAACGCCTGCATTCAAAATCTTACTTGAATGAAAGTATAAAAGTATTAGCATCAAAATATACTTAAAGTGCCAAAAGTAAAAGTACTCATTGTGCACAATGGCCCATTTCAGGATAATATACATTATTTAACTGGATGTGTTCATCACTTGTTGTAATGTTGCAGCTGGTAAAAGTGGATATCATTTGAATTACTCTATATACTGCTAAGTAGCTTAATCTGTAATAATATATCATTATTTATTAGTTAATTTATATTTTGTATTAATAATCAGAATGTCTTTAGTTTAAATGAACAATCAAAATGAACAACTCTACTATTTTATTTTTATTTAGCCTGATTATAAGTCATAAAAGAGCTAAATGTGTTTCGCACAAACCACACACACTGTTCATATTTGCAGTATGCCAAAATGAAATAAACTAAAAAGGCTTAATAGTAATTAATTTTATATAGTTTAATCACCACCATTTAATGTTGTGAAAATAAGCCTTCATTCTGTAGTTCTTATAATGTTATAATGGTTGATGATGATAGTTTTTCTCATTTCAAACATTTATATACTCCAATGGTTTACCTGTCTGACATCTGTTTCCAGTGGCCTGATACAAGCTGCAGTCACACGACTCCGGCTGAACGCACTGCCCTCCGTTCAGACATGGAAACACACATGGCTCTGCTGACAGAAAACAAACAATTACACACAAGGCACTCTGTTGTCTTTGGAAGCATACAACGAAATTACGTTTGGTAACTTGTCAGTGCAAATCAGCAGCAATAAGGAACAAGGTAAACACAAGTTAAGAAACAAGAGAGCAAGATTAAAACAACATAATAATAAGGGTATTGCATAATAAGCTAGGTGTGTATAATAAAGTGTTAGAGTGCTTTAGCAGCAGCTAAGATGGCGTTGGGGGGGGTGGGGGTTGCTGCTCATCTAACTCAGAACAGTGATGTCGCCACTAACGAATAATTTTCAAGGGGTTTCACTACAAATTTCACCTGAATCTTACCTGACATCAATCTTACCTGACTTAACATTATTACAAAAAAAAAACAGTTAAATTGATTAAAAGTGTGACGGATTTCTGGTTTCTAATCATGTAGTATCTGAGAGGTAAACAGTAAGGAAGAATAGACAGGATCATACACTTATAGAGCAGAAATACTGTATGTTTCTTTCACGTCAACCGCCGCTAAATTGTCTCTGTGTATCCACGCTAAGAAGCACGGAAACATACGGCAAACTATGCGTATCTGCAGGCCTCGGCTTTAAGGAGAAGTCGCCATCTGTCAGCACTCATATGGAGTTGCGGGGCCCCAACAAATGTTCCAGTCACTGAACGCACCACCAAACACCAAACGATGGCTCCGCATCCTGCAGTAACACCATCTGCTCGGTGGGCTTACAGCTGTCTGTTCAGCCAGCCACGTCCCACGCAAGTAGGTACCATAGAGGGGTTTGTTGGGGGCGTAGGGGGGGTTGAATAATTAGATAAAAGCTATTTGACTTTTGTTCACGCTGCGATGGGGAAGTAAAACAAAAGGATCACTTGTTGCTCTGTTTAAAGCCACATTACACAACTTGTTGACGCTCTAAAAAACGGCATCCGCAGGGTTGAAATATGTGGACCTCTTCAGCCAGAACACCTGTCAGGTCTGATGTTGTGAGTGTTTCAGGACTCCTTCACCTGTTACTGTTTATTGCAGCCCAATCACCCATTATGTTAGTATGACATGATTCTGCAACACACAATGTATGCCAAATATTCAGTGCTAATGCAGGTAATAGTGTCCAACTTATGTGGCATGTTGACAAGTAAAGGTGTCATATTGTTAGTCGGGTGGATAATCATATCTCAGATCAACAATTAACACTTTCTTCTACTTTGCCATCAAGAGCTAGATGAGAGATCAATATCACTCTCATGTCTGTGTGCTAGGTCTGGAGCTGGCTATTAGCTTAGCTTAGCATAACTAAGTGAAAAGTGTTTCATGTTGACCAGCAGGAACGGGCGCAGTTGTTTTTACTGTTATTTTTTACATTTCAACTGGTAATCAGATTAAACAAATTAAACAGTTTTAGATATGTTGGTATATGTTTCTATCTTTGGACCTGGTTTCAGATTTTAAATTAAGCTAAGCTAATAGCTCCACAGACATGAGAGTGGTATCTTTCTGTCTATCTAACTCCCAGCAAGAAAGCGAATAAGCATATTTCTCAAAATGTCAAACTATTCTGTTAAAGCCACATTGGTGTCCTCAAATTGTAGTTTCATAAGGGACAGTAAAACCAATACCTCCTCCCCACAGATCTTAAGTGGGCGCTAAATTACGAATCCTATGGAGAATACATGACCTGTCCTACTCTGCCTCTGATTGGCTAGTACGTCAAGCATGAACCTTTATAAACATACCTTGAATCCTACGAATCGATGACCTTAGGGCTTCCTTCGCCTGCCTGGCAAGCAGTGAAATGTTAACTGGACGCTCTTCTCCGCTGACTGTGTTTCCTGGGGAACCGGATGGTGATTGGTTTGATGGTACTGAGCTGGTCAGGGATTGGTTGTGTGATGTTAAGCTGGATGATATGTGCTGTGATGTTTTCAAGCTGTTTATGGATTGATTAGCTGCTACCAAAGGGATTGGTGATTGATTGGAAGATGTTGCAGTGAGTAATGATTGGTTTGATGTTTTTGAGCCATTTGTTGATTGGCTCAATGGTGTTTGGCTGGATAATGATTGGCTAGGTTCAGTAGTACTGACTGCTGGATGGTCTGATAAGGTCTTGGCTGGTGCATTGATGTCTGGTGATTGGCTAGCTGGCACTGTGTTGGTTGGTGATTGGATGGATTTTGCTTTGCTGGTTGGTGACTGGCTAGGTTGTGTCTTCTTTGTTGGTGTTTGGCTGGCTTTTATTGTACTGCCTAATGCCTTTCTGACTGATGCTGTGCTAGTTGGTGATTGGCTAGCTGTTACTGTTTTTGTTGGTGATTGGCTGGTTTGTGTTGTGCTGCCTGGTAATTGGCTGGTTTGTGTTGTGGTGATTGGTGATTCGCTGACTGGTACTGTTTTTGTTGGTGATTGGCTGGTTTGGGTTGTGCTGGTTGGTGATTGGCTGGTTTGTGTTGTGGTGGTTGGTGGTTCGCTGACTGATGCTGTGCTAGCTGGGGTTTTGCTGGTTTGTGTTGTGGTGGTTGGTGGTTGGCTGGTTGGTGCTGTGGTTGCAGATGATTGGTCAGAGCTGAGGGTCCATGAGAAGGTTGGTGTACTCTCCCTGCTTGAGAACGTCAGGTTGGACGCAGCGGTCTGGCTGACCAGTGACTGACTAGAGGAAGACGTGTTGGTTTCTAACGCAGCAGCTGCTGGCTGGAGGTCCTTTAAGGAGAGAAACTGTATCAACAGGTATTTCGTGCAACAGTTGCAACCATTCAGCCATAACCTGATCCTACCTAACAATGTTTCAGAGCCTCTTCCAACCAAATATATTAAAATCTGATCATTTTCATATTGGGCATTGGCACTGTTTGGCAAAGAAAGCAAGTGCCCAATTTCCGCCTTGTCCTCGCAACACAGTCTGATTCTTTTAATTAATTCCAAAAGTTTAATATAAAATCAAGCAAATCCGAAAAACAAGCTCAGCTCTCGGGTGACGGATTAATAAAGATTTGATTAAAGTGTAAGACACCCAAAGCTTTTACAATTCTATGTTTTGTTGGGGCACAAATTCCTCCCAGAATTACGCTGGTTGTTGCCAAACCAGAGTCCGGACTGGTGAGGATAGAGCCGAGGCAGAGCTGGGAAAAGAAGAGACTTGAGAGAAAAGAGCTGTCATCCACCCTTCATTAACGACTCCTCTGTAACTTCCAACCCAGTTTTCCCATCCCACTCTCTCCTCCACCAGCCACCACCTCTCTCCCTTGTGTTTCCCCATTTTGGATGATTTTTGTTGTATGAGATGTGCAGTGAGAGGTTTATCAAGTAGTTTGCTAAAGCTAAAATGTGAATTCTCCCTTAGTTTTCCATGCAGAGCTGCTGAAAATAAAATATTAGATTTTGAAAGATGCCTCGGAATAAAACTACAGGGGGGGGGGGGGGGGGGGGGGATACTGAATATCTGGAATATTTTGGCGTGAAAATGATCAGATTTTGGCGTTAAAAAACTATCATTTCTTGGCGGTCAGATATTGAACAGAAAATACACAGTGACAACAGCTTTGGTTTAAAAAAAAAAAGAAATACTGGCATTCAGAAACCATCAGTCAAACATTGTTTCTATGCTTAGAGCCTCAACGGATACCTGAGCTATCAAACTACGGCTTTCATCTGAAAGAGCACAAACAAAGAGTGAAAGGTAGGGGGGCATGGGGGGTGTGTAACGATGAATTATTAATCACTGATTAGTATCAGAAGATATTGATACTGAGCAGGTCAAACACAAATACAGAGATATACAGATACTATCTATCTATCTATCTATCCATCTATATATCTATCTATCTATCTATCTATCCATCTATCTTTCTATCTATCTGTCTAAAAGATAGATCAGCTCTCTAAACCTGTGACCTGTGCTACTAATTGCTTTGTTCGTTTACTAACCCCCCCATAGTTTGGACCGGATTCTCACGCCTGTCTGAGCCAAAGGGAAGCCGGACAAAAGCAGCGACCACATTCAGGCTGATGGAGGCTCCGATAGCGAAAGAGCGAGACAACAGACCGGCTACTGTATATTCCTGCTGGGACTCCCTAACATGTCTGTTTCTGAGTAACAAATGTCACTGTGGAGCAGTTTAATTTTTGCGTGCTGAAGTGTGCATCAGTAGGGAACAATACAGTGCATATTCAGTTCATCTCTTTATGTGTCACCTTCAGTGTCAGCCTGATCTTAAGTGTACTTTGGACTTTTTTTTGTGCAGAAATACATGTATTTTAAAGACACTAAACGTGTATTTTTGTTTGGCTGTTTGGACTGAACCAGCGCAAGTTCTTGATGAAATGAAAATAACTCTAAAATACCATAATAAAACCGCAAAAAATAATGTCAGTGACAAGACATTTTTAGTACTGAATTAAAATCAATTTGTAGTAATCTTTAAAATAATGGCTGCCACTTGTTTAAATCTATGATACAAAAATGCTGACAAATGGACCATCCCACATAAAATAGCCTATCTAGTGTTTATTTATATATTTACATCCTTGTGTATATTTAAATTGTATAATTTACTCATATGCATACATTGTCTGTGAATCTAAATCTGTAAGAGAAAATATTGGCAGTTTATTCTGGAGCGCTGTGTATAAATTATTGGGATAAAAGTCCTTCAAGGTGTTTTTTCTCGGGCCCTGTGTTTTGGTGTGAGCGTTGCAGATTTTTCAGTGATCTCTGGCTGTGTGTTTGCCGCCTGAAGCAGCTCCATCAGCATCAATGATCAATGCGGCTGCCTACCTGCCCTCCCTGGGAAGCGGTGTCCCATTTCTGCTGCTTTATCCTGCTGCTCCCGCTGCTGGGACAGAAAGAACAAGGAGAGGTTTGTTCCCGCTGCAGCTTTCCCCCTGACACCACAAACCCACCACCAACCGGGAACCAATCAAAGCACCAAAAAACCAAACAATCCAAGAAAAATTTAAATAAATAAAAAAAAACTGCCAATCAATCAATCAATCAAACAAACAAACACAGCCTGCTCCACAAAATACTACGGGCAAAGGGCTACCTAAAAGTTTAACTAGGGCTGCAGCAAGTCAATTTGTTCTGTGGATCGTTTTCTCAATCAATTCATCGATCGGTTGGTCTATCAAATGGCAAAACTTTGTGAAAAATGCTCCTCGCAAATCCCAAGTTCACATATTTAGTTATATTTAGTGAGAGGATGTTCAATATACTATCAGAGATGACTCAAATTTAAAAAATAATCAAGTCTTCGTTCACGTTACTTTCATAGAGGACTAAAAAAAATGCATTTGAGACGCAAACAACCAATGAATTTCTGACCATTTTGCCAGCTAAGAAATCACTTGATTATCAGAATAGTTTCCGATCGATATTCTGCCATCGACTAATTGATGAATCGGCCAATGATTTCAGCCCTAGCTCCAACAATGACATGCTTGGATATTTTATTATTACTTTACATTAGTATAAATTATAAATTATGGGAATAACATTTTTTTTTACAATATATATATTGTAAATTAGGCTATATATATATATATATATATATATATATATATATATATATATATATATATATATATAAATACAATGTATACTGTAGCCTATATATATAATGCACCAAACTAAAAACATTTTAAATATAAAATAATACAATAAAAATATTAAGTAACTATAAATATATGACTCACTTATTAAATTCATTCCAGTTAGAAAGGTTCACTCTCTCAACACCCCAGGACAGATGCGCTGAAACCAAGGAAAAGAAATAGTTGAATAAAATAAAGAATAATTGAGAAAGTCAGTGCGACTCCAATAAAATGAGATCAAGTTAACTCAACTGAACAGTTAATCCAGATTAAGACAAGTGAGCACAGTTTGGACACTGCTGAGCTGCTTAAAGCACACGTGGGAAGTCAATTCCATTTCATAATGTATTATAAACACTCTTATAACAAGAACTGGAAAAACAAACACATTTGGGAGTTTGTTCTGTATGTTCGCCCTTCATTCAGAAATCACACTCCATCGCGTGTGCTGTGTAAAAAAGCCGCAGCTCACAGTCGCGTCGTCTGGATGACTCACCTTGATAAATTAGGATAAAATACAAAGATAATGAGCGAAAAAGCCTTTTCCAGCTACGTCTTAAATGGGGATCCATTCGTGTTTCGCGGATCCGCAGTCAGTCGGGTTTGGACAGCATCACCTGGTGAAGACCCTCCGGCTGGACTCCCGCTGCTCCCTGCGCTGCTCCATCCGGATCATCCCCGAGCGACCAGCCGCGCGCCTCAAGAACCGCTGCACCTGCTCATTAGCATAAAATATGCGCAGGTGAGCGCGCAGGTGGGCGGGGCCGAGCTGGGGAGCCAAACACATGCACGGGAGCTCTCTGTCTGCTGTGGAGGGATGATCGGAACCTGCCCACTGCAGAAAAGAAATCTAGAAGAGTAAAAACACTTCTTTCTGCAGCCTCGGTTTCATTTGACATGATTCACAATTTAATTAATTCACAATTTAATTATATATATATATATATATATATATATATATATATATATATATATATATATATATATATATATATATATATATAGGCTATATAGTCAAATATAACTAACAAAATACCAAACCAAGTGAGAGGCCTTGTATCCACCAGTTTGCTATTATAAGTCTAAATCAGACCTTTATGATAATATAATGCTCCCACTCAAGGGTGTTACTTTGGTTTGAGAATGAGGGGTGGTCTGGGTGTCCTCTGGCAAAAAAAAAAGTTCCTGCATTTCTACATAAGTTTAGGGACTATGGTGATACAAAATCCAGACGTAATTAAGTTGATCATAGTCTATATCCACGACATTCCACTTCCAGGATTGCTCCATTGCCGGCGGAATTTCCGACGGATTTCGCTCATTTAGGCCGGATATCCGTTGCCTTCCGCTTTCTTTGTGTTGGCGTTCTAAACTCTGGTGGATTTGTGAGGACTATGGTTAACTGCTCCTCAGATCTCTGCAGGGTAAATCCAGACAGCTAGCTAGACTATCTGTCCAATCTGAGTTTTCTGTTGCACGACTAAAACAACTTTTGAACGTACACGTTCCACCAAAACAAGTTCCTTCCAGAGGCTATTTTGCAGAGGCAACGATGCTCCATCCGTCGCTTAGCACCGCCCAAGACGATTGTGATTGGTTTAAAGAAATGTCAATAAACCAGAGCATGTTTTTTTCCCATCCCGGAATGCTGTGTGGAGTCGCCAGACCCTCCACCGCAGCGCTGTGGAGGAAGGTCTGGCAATGCGAGACTAAGTTTATCATAATGATAAATTCTTCCAGAAAGAATAGTACTAAACTTTAAGTCTTACTTTGTTTATTGTGTAAAATAGGGTCCAATCACATAGAATTATAAATAAAATATCAAAAGAATTTGAAAGTGTGTAGGGTGGCAAACTGGACTTTGAAAAGTGGAGGGGACATGTCCCCCCTGTCCCCTGAGGAAATTATGCCCTACCTCCCACAAGCCATCTGTGACACTGACTTTCTCCCCACATTAAAATCCCGTCTAAAAACCTACCTCTTCAAACTGGCATACTCACACTTTAAACTGGATAGTCTGTCGTGTTGTTCATTGCTTTGTAGTTATGTGTGGTCTTCGTTGTGCATGTTTTTATCTTTTACTATGTGTATATGTAAGGTGTCCTTGAGTATCAAAAAAGGCGCGCATGAATAAAACGTATTATTATTATTATAACCTATACAGCCCGAGTTGTGTTTATAGCACCACCAGACAGGTTTAACTGGATTTACAGAGAACAACAGCCATGTGAACAGTGCCCCTTTGTGGTCCACAGTCAGTGGAGCATCACAGCAGCCTGTGGAGGGAATGGAAATAATCATGCAAAATGAAAATGTGTTTTAATAAATAAGCTGCAGGGTAAAAACTGATTTCTGTAACTTATTCCTGAGCAGAATATCTGGTTCAGAAGTGGTGAATAAATGATAATTTGTAAAAAAATGTATTAAGTCTAATACTAACACTCTCACTCTGGACTCACCCTGCATCTTGTAATTGTCTGATGCATTACTGCACTGTACAACTTTACAGTATACTTGCATTTATTTTTACCTCATTTGCATGTCCACCTCACCAGGCTTTACTTGGTTACCGCTGCACTGCACAGCATTACACACAAACATTACACCACTTATTTTAAGTTATTGTTAAGTAGATTTTTGCTCTAAGCTGCTGTGACAGTATAATTCCCAGCTGAGATTAATAAAGTACAGCATCTACAAGTATGGTGCATTTGCATCACATTATAAATGAAATTGAACTGAATAAAAAAAAAAAAAGAAAAAAAAAATCTACAATGCAGGAACAAAATGGACAGATTTGAACTACAAACATAAAAAAAAGACTTAATTGTGGTTGCTCGTCTGACTTTTCCTCTACTGCCACCTGAAAGCTAAAATATCAACTCTTCATGCAGACAGACTGTATGTGGAATTTGTTCAGTGACAAAACGTGATGATCTCTCGGTGAATCTTTTCGATTTTTAAAAATCATTTTAGTCCCAGTTTATATATTGTTTATTAAATCCAACATTTAAAACCGGGGCCATTAGGGTTCAAATACTTAAGGGAGCATTTCTCCAAAAACAGGCTGTTTCGAAGTGAACCCCTTTGTGTTGGATGGCGACCTGATCTGAACCTGAACACACAACCTCCTAACATCCGACGAAAATGGAAACGGACACCTTTAATATTGCTGCGGTGACCCCAGGGTCACCAGCTACTCAGATGAGTATTAGCATGTGAAATTTGGATTTTCAGCAGAGGAAATGCTTCCTTCGTCTGTCTGTCTGTCTGCCTGTCTGCCTGGGTAAAAAAAGGCCTTTGACTGACTGAAGCCCTCAGAGACCCCAACAGGCTTTGTGTCGCCCAGCCAGGAGGGTGTCTGCTTTCATAAATGGAAACAAGACCAGGAGAGAGAGAGAGAGAGAGAGAGAACGGGGGACAGAGTGAAACGGGGGTTTAAGAAGCAACATTAAAAACAAACTGAGACATTTTGAAATTTGTTTGTGCCCCTACCCTACAGCTGCTTGTCTTTATGGACGTGAAAACTTAAGTACCTTCTGAAGCATACAAGGCATTTGCCATATCTCTCTCACACACACACACACACACACACACACACACACACACACACACACACACACACACACACACACACACACACACACACACACACACACACACACACACACACACACACGGCGCCTCCTTTGTGCCCTGCAGACTGCTCATTAAAGGTCCCATGAAATGACTGATTGTTTCCTGTAGATTTACTGTAAGTGTTTCTGTATGAAATTAGATGGTTGTGGCAGGAGATCAAGAATACATCTGATGTTATTTTATCTCCTTATTTCCTCACCTCTCTAACCCGTTTGTGGCACTCCGCCCCAGACTCTTTAGATCAATATGGAAGATATCCAGCTATAGCTGCTCTGTAAGGCTGTACGTAAAGCCCATAATGCTAACATCCTGCTGATGTTTAGCAGGTACATTTAGAATGTTTACCATGTTAGTTTGACATGTTAGTAAGGGTGGGAATCACCAGAGGCTCCATGATAAGATATTATCATGATACAATATATATTGCGATTTTAAACGTATCGTGCCATTCTGTGATAATAATGCAATTTATTACCTTTTTTTTCAACTTCAAATTATGTCCCCAAAGGAAAACTTTGTCAACAGCTGTTTTTTCTTAACAGATACATTTCTCTTTTGGTTCATCTAACAATTGATTTTATTATTCTAATACCAAGATGTATATAATATGTATATGAAAATATCACAATACGGTGCTGTATCGACTTCTCCCCCCACCTCTACAGGTTAGCATGCTAACATTAGCTAATTAGCCACAAACAAATATTACAGCCATCGGTTGACGAGAATGTCTTTAGATTTGAAAGTATTTAGTCAATTTAAACCAATTTTAAAAAGAGATCAGCAAAGTCATTACAATTCATCCTGAGGGGAACATGAATGTCAGTGTTGTACTGGCAGGTGTTTCTATTATTTTGTCCACCTCGTTAATTTCAGCAAAGTTAGACTAAATAACAGAAACATCTCTCAGTTCAGCAGCACCACAGACTGCATCCTCCAAAATGATCATACCGATGAATGAACGATTCTTTCAAACAGTTTCAACAAAAAACTACTTAGAACCTTGATTGGGGGAGTTTTGCAGGACTGTATAGCCTGCATTAGCTTTAGCTAGGTGTACCTAGTAAACAGCCTTCTCTACCTGTGTGAACAAGCCAAATTTGATTCTGTCTGGAGTAAAGTGGCAGCATGACGCAGGAAAGCAACATGCTGAACGCAAAAGGTTCCAAGTTACATCTTTAACTAGATAACTAGTAGAAACACGGCCGACTGTCACAAGCAGATCAACATCCAAACTAAATCAGGTGCAAAAGGAAAACATTCATTGTTTGGAAACAAGGTACAAATCCACCATCTACCAGCCAAATGCTGGTCAAATATGAAAGTATCTGGTAGCTTTGCTTCACTCACCAGTAGGATTGGGCATCGAGAACCGATTCCTACTTGGAATAGTTTCAAAAATTGCGATTCCAGTGGAATCATTTCTTTATTGGAATCGTTTGGAGGATTTGGTTTCAAATCTGATCATGGGTTTCAAATTTAACACGCGCAAGTTTTGATTTCCGTAGCGGCCAGGCGCTTGTTGTGTGGCAGCCATGGAGCACAGTAAGCGGCGCTCTAGTCTGGCTTTATTTTACTTTGAAAAAGCCCCGGTAAAACTGCAACCCACCACTGAATCAAAATAAAACGTTCCTCTTGTTTGTGAAATAAGCAGGTGACCCGTTTCAACTCCAGCCCTCAAAGAATCGGAATCGAAAGGAAGAATCTCAACTGGAATCAGAATCGTTAAAATCCAAACGATGCCCAACCCTACTCACCAGACAAAACAAGCAATGTTTCTATTGAGTGGCTGGTAAAAAAGTGAACATTTACTAGCCATTTGGTCGGTGGACCAAAAATGTATTTTGCACCCTGTTTGGAGACATTTTGCTGTAGCTCCTGCACTCGCTCACAAACATAAAAAAAAAAAAACGGAACATTCAAAGATCCCAGAGCCAACACTTCCACCTGTTCATGGGCGTATTTATGAATTTAGAATTGTGGGTTTGTGTACACAGAAGAGTGAGAAATAAAAGTACATGAGCCGTCTGCTAATCTATATAGAAGCTGAGAGTTTTCATTTGACTCCAGTTACCTTCAGATAAGGACTTTAGTATCGTGGTACTCGGCGATATTAAACATTTTTCTTCTCAGGTTGCTGACAGCTGCTGCTGGTACCGATTAAAATGTTCTAAATCCTGCAGGACAAAACTTGTGATATGTTAGAGCAATTTGGGATAACAAGAGGAGAAATAATAATGACCACACAACCATGCAAATGAAATGTGTTTAAATGAAATTGGTTGTGCATTTAGCCTTTAAATTAGTAACCGTTATCTTTGATGAAGAGCAAAATACTCGAGCGTGGAATCAAACAACTAAAGGAAGTCACGGTGACTTAATAAATATTTCCAACAGAAGTAATTAAGTCGTGACCTCAAGGCAACTAATCGCCAGTCCGTGTGTCCCCTCTCAGCTTCCGTAGAGCATTCATTCAGTTTACATTTCAAATCAAGGGCAAGTTCTTACACAGAATAAAGACATTGCATCATGAAAAGGGGGTTAAAACTTCTCACTATCTACACATCAGGTAATTAAAAATGCATAAATATTTACACAAAGAGTTTTTGTTCACAAACGATACACCCACCCTTTGAAAGATTTGACATGTCATTTGAAAGGAAGATAACCGTCAGAAAAGTGGAAAACATTGGAATATGTACAGAATGTAAAGAGTGACGCCAACTTAAAATACCGTTAGTCGGTTTATTGTTTCTTTTAGAGCGTCGGGCGACAAACGGGGAACACTATCAGCCAGATCAGTCAGATATACTGGATTTTTTTGGATAGAACCTCATCATACAAACAAACTAAGCCTCTGAGCTGGAATCTAAATGATCTTTTTTTTGTTCCTTTCCTTCAAGGAACTTCCACTGCTTTTACTTTTATGTTTGGTAACACTTTACTTGAAGGTATCTGCTAGTGCTGTCAAACGATTCAAATATTTGATTAATCGCATTAATGTCATAGTTAACTCGCTAACTCCCTAGATTTCTTTTTGTCCCATTATTTTTTCTCATTTTCATGCTCTTATCAACATGGAAAAGTGGATCGGCTTGCTTTGTGCTTTTGTCGCCTGGCTTTGACGAGGGGGCGGAGAATTCACATCTAGCTGTGTGCTCGGCCATCAAGTGGTCTTTCAGACTGGACGTGCTGCGATGATAGCTCAGTTCACAACGACAAAACACACAGATCACTTTGGTCTTGTCAATGGAACTTTGGCAACTTTTTGAAAGTAAACTTTCCATTCAGAATCTTATTGGCATCCATTTCGGCGTCTCGCGCTCGCCATCCACTCAAAACGTAACGTTAGCCTACTACTCTTTAGCCGGCTCGCAAGCCCAAACAAGTGTGTGCGGCGTGCCTGTCGTTATGTTTCCGGTCTAGCTAGATCCGGTGTGGTGTTATAGTTTTTCTAACGTTACTAGTTGTTGCAACAGCATGTGAAAAAAACTACAAAGTTTGCTAGGCCAAAAAGAACGTTAATCTCGTTAGTGATGACAGTGTGTTCATGACAGTGTCATGAACACATGACACTGTCATGTGTTCATGACAGTGTCATGAACACATGACACAGTCTTGACACATGAACCCTAACTCTAACTTGTCATAACAAAACCGAATGACACTTACTAAAAGAAGTGTTACGTCATAAACGTTTAGGACTGTTTATAATGTTTATGACACATTCGTGACAGTGTCATGTCACTCTTATGTAGATACCTTCAAGTAAAGTGTAACCATTTGTTTTTTAGATTTAAGATGATGAAATGCCTCTTAAGTGAAACAGCAGATTAACAGGAGGTCAACACTGCTTCTTTGCTGTGTTCGGTCGGTGTGTGTGTGAACTCGGTGATCTTTGGATAGAGAGTCCTGCACACTGCCAGGGCATGCTGCGTTATCTGGGCCGGTGGTTGGCGAGCAGGAAGTCCCTGTCTTTGCAGGTGATGCAGAGTTTGAGGTTCCTGAGGGAGCCGCCGGCCGAGTAAAACGCCCAGACGCCCATCAGGAACAAAATGACGTAGGTGGGAACCAGGCTGCCGACGTACTCGGGGTTCTGGAAGGTCTGTGCGAGAAGACGAGAAATGGATAGCAACATTAAAAACAATACATATCATAATAATTTAGTTTGTGGTCTTGACCAACTGCCATGGGCAAAGCAGAGAAAGGGGAGGTAACCTTTCCCCTTATGACGTCATAAAAGGGAAGATTCCAGATCGGCCCATCTGAGCTTTCATTTTCTCAAAGGCAGAGCAGGATACCCAGGGCTCGGTTTACACCTATCACCATTTCTAGCCACTGGGGGACCAGAGGCAGGCTGGGGGAACGCATATTAATGTTAAAAAACCTCATAAAGTGACATTTTCATGCCATCACATTGACACTCACATGAAACGCTACATACACATCAAAAATGAAGTTAAAACACACAAGGGCACAGTGACACTACGCCTAGACTACACCATGTTTTCTTTTCAGGCTTTTTCTGGACGGTGTATTACTTTGTTATTTTCATCTTGCTGTACGTTTTCAGGAATGTTTCTGTAGTAATTTTGTTCCACTGAGCTGATGAATGGTCCACCTAGCTTTACCGCCTGTTAGCCAACATGTTTCCAGGTAGATCCAGGCCTTTGGGGTTACCGTAGCGACCCGGGTGGCAGAACCACCCACTATACTTCACCCTGAGTGGCAATCCCGTACTTCACATACGTTTACACCTCTAATGACTTGGACGAGGGGTTGGAAAAATCGACGCTTTTTTCACATTTCGACACATTTTGAGACGCTTTTTTCAAAATATTTGACCGTTTTTTTTAAGCGTTTTTGTCGCTTTTTAAAGCATGGTTAGTGCCTTGTTTGACTTTTTTTTTTTTTTTTTTTTAACTGCGAAGAGCGCTGCGTTGAACCATCCATGTTCTTTTTGGGCAATTTTGTTGAAAGAAACCCACACTTCTGATATAGAAAACTAGAGGTGCAACGATGAATCGATTAGTTGTCAACTATTAAATTAATCGTTTGAGTCATTTTTTTTATAAAAAATATGTAATAAGATTTCTCTGATTCCAGCTTGTTAAATGTGAATATCTTCTAGTGTCTTCTCTCCTATGTGACAGTAATCTCAATATCTTCTAGTTTCTTCTCTCCTCTGTGACAGTAATCTGAATATCTTCTAGTTTCTTCTCTCCTCTGTGACAGTAATCTGAATATCTTCTAGTGTCTTCTCTCCTCTGGGACAGTAATCTGAATATCTTCTAGTATCTTCTCTCCTCTGTGACAGTAATCTGAATATCTTCTAGTTTCTTCTCTCCTCTGTGACAGTAATCTGAATATCTTCTAGTCTCTTCTCTCCTCTGTGACAGTAATCTGAATATCTTCTAGTATCTTCTCTCCTCTGTGACAGTAATCTGAATATCTTCTAGTTTCTTCTCTCCTCTGGGACAGTAATCTGAATATCTTCTAGTTTCTTCTCTCCTCTGGGACAGTAATCTGAATATCCTCTCTCCTCTGTGACAGTAATCTGAATATCCTCTCTCCTCTGTGACAGTAATCTGAATATCTTCTCTCCTCTGTGACAGTAATCTGAATATCTTCTAGTCTCTTCTCTCCTCTGTGACAGTAATCTGAATATCTTCTAGTTTCTTCTCTCCTCTGTGACAGTAATCTGAATATCTTCTAGTGTCTTCTCTCCTCTGTGACAGTAAACTGAATATCTTTGAGTTTTGGACAGAACAAGACATTTGAGGACGTCATCTTAGGCTCTGGGAAACACTGATCCACATTTTTCACCATGTTTTGACATTTTTATAGATTAAACAACTAATCGATTAATTGAGAAAATAATCAACATATTAATCGACTGTGAAAATAATCGTTAGTTGCAGCCCTATAGAAAACTTTGAAAAGTGGTCAGACTTGACCCGAGGACAACAGGAGGGTTAATGCAACCCTTCTACCACTATTACGGATTCAAGCAGACTTCTTTTATTGCAAACATTTGAGACTAAAACAATTAGGTAAATAATTTGGGGTGCTTTGCCACCAGATCTCACTGCGTTTGCAGTGTTTAAAGCCACAGACGCTTCGAATCCTTTTGGCAGCACAAATGGAAAGAAAGAAAGAAAGAAAGAAAGAAAGAAAGAAAGAAAGAAAGAAAGAAAGAAAGCCCCAAAGCCCACCCAGCCCTCATCGCCCTCAACCCACCCCAGCAACACTCACCAGACAGGAAACGGTGAGGTGGCTGATGACGACAGCAGCCACCGCCCACCAACGCTGCTTCTCGCAAGCGTCGAAGAAGACGACGCCCCAGAACATGTGAAGCAGGATGATGGCCAGGGTCATGAAGGCTGAAAAAGGAAAAGTGTTATGTGCACGATTGCGTAAACTCCAACTAAACTATACCTCATCAAATGAATATCTTTAATGCACCCACTTTTCTTTAACTTCAGTGGAAAGAGGTGGGAACAACTTTACAGACTAAATACATGCTCATGACATCAAGTCCTCTATGTTTGGGTGGGACAAAGAAAGAAAGACAGACAGACACACAGACACACACCAAACAAGAAAAGTACACACGAGGGGGTATCGTCATCGCGATATCAACTGTCGCAATAAACATAACGCAAAAGGCTGCGACATATCGCAAAAGACACTAAAGAGAGTTTTTGTGTTTAGTTGAAAGAAAATATCAGTAGAGAACTGCACTTTAAAATGTAACTGTCACTTTTTAGTGGTTCCTTTTATATTCAATGTTCAATTTGTGAAATAAAAGAATGTTGGAAAATATTTCCTTTTTGTTTGCTTTAAACTCAACAAGCAATTTGTTGCAGAACTGAGTACACTTAAATATCTGTTTATTTATCGCAAGTAATGTCGTTATCGCGATATTCAACACTATCGCATATTGCATGTTTTTCCTCAAATCGTGAAGCCCTGGCCCTGACACACTGTAGCTGACAGCTGTTGAATTTGGGTTTTGTCCAAAAACTGGAAATGTCTGTGTGCATTGGTACCTGAGGACAGGAAGTAGTGCTGCGAGTCTCCATGGATCCCGACAGTCCCCGGTCCCACAGAGTCCGCCAGGATGTTCACCACCGAGAACGCTCCACTCATGAAGCCGAAGCCGAGTCCGGACACTGAGACAAAAACAACAAAGACATAGGAGTGTTTAGAATAAGAGGAAAACTTGGCTTCATCAACCATTTCAAGGTACTTATAAATGTGGCCTTTGCAACCATTGTGCTAATATAAAGTGCAACCAATTCAGACGTCATAACTCATACGGTGTATGACATCAAAACCGTACACATACAAGTATGCCATCAGAAAAGCAAATTTGGATTATCCGATGGCTAAACATTTTTTCAAGCCATACATAAGAACATTCGGGGTGGTGATCGGTTAAAACTATTACTGCAGAGAGAAACCTTTTATATATTTAATATGCAGGCCACAATTTATCCAGGACTCAACGAAGAGATTGATTACAGTCCTTTTTTGTAGTTGTCCTCACTCATATTAGGGCTGCAACAACGAATCGATAAAATTTGATTATTAAATAAAGTTGGCAACGAATTTCATTATCGATTCGTTGTGTTGTGCAACTATTACGCCACTCAGTCGCGGAGATCAAAAAAAAAAAAATTGAGTCGAGCCAAGAGCCGCTTCACGCACACTTCTGGGACGCGCTGTGACGCGGCTGGTGGATTATCAAACACTGACTCAAATGGCTACAATTGCTTGCGGGGCACATGACGCGCCCGGAGCACAGCGCAGACGCACCTGGTGGAAATTAGGGGTTATAGAAGAAGGGACGACTGGACTAAAACCCTCTACTGTGGATGTGTTTTTTTCCTCCGTGATGCTTTGTAAGAGACTGTGCTTCTGGCTGTAGCGTGGATTCGTTTAGATTGTAACGGCCCATTTGTTTTTCCGCACATCGCTGTGAGCAGCAGCAGTCTGCCTCCGCTTGTCAAAAATGCATTCTTACTCTGCTGGTCCTGATAATAAACTAACATTGTGATATGCTTGAAGGGTTTTACATCTATGGATTTTATTGCAAGAAAATCAGGTGTTGATTTGAGAGGCTGAATTGATCAAACGTGGTCAACTCACTGTCGGCATGCTGGTCAATTAGTCCACACTTAAAAAAAAAAAAAACATCTTAATTTTTCACATTTTTTTCTACATTAACTTCATGAAGAAGCGAAAAGAAATATAACCACTTTGCCATTAAAAACAGTAGCTGTGTTATGGGGGGGAAAAAAGAATGGGCTCGGGCCGAGAATTCTGATAAGCAGGGCTCTAAAGCAGGGCTCTAAATTTCCAGTACAGTAGTTATAAAATATTTGTTAACGGTCATTTAGAAATAGAAACTGTGTCTCGCTCAGAGAGTTTGTCCATGGTATGATGCGTCTTGACATAGTACTAGTACTTCCATGACAATACTCGGTAAAATATAGTTATCAGATGTTGTTCTGCAGTTGGGAAGCAGGAATGACACTTTTTCCAAAGCGTCATGCAAACACAGTCAGCCTTGAGTAAAATAAAAATAAGAGACAGATAGTGATGTGCAGACTAAATATACCGTAGGCCAGCTGTCGTATGGAGATCGGCATGGTTTCCTCCTGACTGAGAGTGAGGAGGCCTTCATTAGCTTTCCTGAAGGGGACACACACACACACACACACACACACACACACACACACACACACACACACACACACACACACACACACACACACACACACACACACACACACACACACACACACACACACACACACACACACACACACACACACACACACACACACACACACACACACACACACACACACACGTTAGCTCTTAATGTCACTGTGTGCTGCTGTAAACAGGAACATCAAGAAGTAAATATGTATGTTAGTTAGAGGAGGATAACCTTTAATAGAAAAAGACGAAAAGGTGAGAAACTGAAACAAACTGGGACACCAGAGAGGACAAACACGCCGGGAAACTAAAAATCAGGGTGGAATAATGATGATAAAAGTGCAGAGGTTTTCTACACAAGTTGAAAGTTGACTTCATGTTAAAAAAAAAAAAAAAAGTCTCAAACTATTGTCTACTGTTGTTAATTTTCTTTTACCCAGTCTGTCAGATTTGTTTGTTTATCTAGACAATTTGATATATTTGTGCAATCTGTGCATCTTGTCTCGGTTTTCTTATAGACTTGTGGTAACGGCTATTTGTTGTTTTGTTGTTTTCTTTCTGTAAAAAAAACATAAAAACTACCCATTACACAACATGGCATCATGACTTTGCGTAAACATACACGCCACTTTCCTAAAGCTAAATGGCGTGTTATCTGTACGCATTTTGAGCTATCCATGTGTATGTCTACGCTGTATACAGCGGATGTAAACATATATGTTATTTGTGTTGGCTGTGTATTTGTGTTATTACTTTATCTGGGTCACATAACAGGGATATAACCCAAAACTTTAATTTGTTCAAAAAGTAATTAAATATTTTTTTTAATTTGACTGAAAGAGAAAAATTATATTGTTGATTGTCAATTATTTCTGAGACAATTCATTGTAGAGCAAAATTTGGAATTGTTATAGCTCTACTCTTACAATGAAGAATGAGATGGAAATGTGATGCAATCATAACAGTAAACAGCTCCGGACCACTTGAAATGAGTCACACTGAATATAATCAGCATGAGACTGTCTGTGTTATAACAAAGACTGTGTCGAGAACATCAGACTCAGGCAGTGAACTACGTGGCAGCGACTTACTTCAGCAGCTTGTAGTAAGCGAAGCGGAAGGTTTCCTGCAGCAGGACGGAGAGCACCACGCCAAAGATGAGGAGACCTTTCTGCTGTGTTGCACTGTCCTTATTACTGATCTGAACAGAGATGAACCACACAAGAGAGGCCAGCAGCAGAGACACCAGCCAGAAAAACGCTCTGAGATGAAAAATAAACAGATTCACAGTTACTTATGAGAATGAAAAAGCTCTGTAACATGCAGGTGTGACAATAAGTTAATTATGGCAACTGAAGAGGGCTGGGTACTGAATTCAATACTTTTTAGGCACCGACCGAATTTCCTCTTTAGTATCGAGTATTGAAAAATGCCTCGTCATTCAATACCCAATTTTAAAGTGCTCATATTATGCTCATTGTCAGGTTCATAATTGTATTTAGAGGTTATACCAGAATAGGTTTACATGGTTTAATTTTCAAAAAACACCATATTTTTGTTGTACTGCACATTGCTGCAGCTCCTCTTTTCACCCTGTGTGTTGAGCTCTCTGTTTTAGCTACAGAGTGAGACATCTCACTTATGTTCCATCTTTGTTGGGAGTCGCACATGCTCAGTAGCTAGGTAAGGACTACTAGCCAGTCAGAAGCAGAGTATGAGGGCGTGCCCTGACAGTACCTAGGTAAGGACTACTAGCCAGTCAGAAGCAGAGTATGAGGGCGTGCCCTGACAGTACCTAGGTAAGGACTACTAGCCAGTCAGAAGCAGAGTATGAGGGCGTGCCCTGACAGTACCTAGGTAAGGACTACTAACCAGTCAGAAGCAGAGTATGAGGGCGTGCCATGCTAGCAGCTAGGCGAGCATTATAACGTGTGTTACAAAGTGACCACGTTTGTCTCTGAAGTAAAGGCTGGACTACAACAGAGCTGTTTGGAGCAGTTTGTGAACAGTGTTTTCTGTTGGAGATGGTAAGTCCCTTTGGGGTGGACTTTGGGCTTTTTCACTTTGTAAACCTATAACGTGTACAAAAAAAGATACATAACACAATAAAGGAAAGGGGAAAAACCAAAAAGCACAAGATGAGCACTTTAATACCTAAGGAGTAAATCTCATCAGCGTCAGTGAGCCAATACGCACGCAGCATGCTTCTACGAAGATCTAATAATGTCGGTGATTGGCTGTCATAACTACACATCATAGAGACGCACAGAAAAAACTTAATTAAAAAAATAAATAAAAAGATTTGTGCCGTAATGTCATTTCTTTTTGTTAAAATGGATTTCATAAAATTGGTATGGAAAAAAAACAACTATCATTTAGGAACAGGTATTGGTATTGAAAATCTTTGAACATACCCATCATTATACCTGAATGTATTCTTTAGTTTGCTCTCAGTCCAGTAACTGTCAATTCTCTGTATATGTCCAGATGTTGCCTAACATCTATATTGAGGTGACCGGTTTGTTTTATTAAACCTTCCTTAGTAGTCACAAATGGCTGTGAATGTAGACGTGTGGCCTTTTTAGTCTATAAAGTAGGCTATTCCCACAGGGTATTCACTTCGCCATTTTTGGCACGACAACAGTATGGATCGGGTACAAAACCAGGCTGAAATGTCCTTTAAGGATGCTAAGCAAGAGACAGCAGGACATGGACGTTCTTTTTTTTGCTCATTGAAATTATTAATGGCAGGCCACTGCATTCAGCACTGACATAGCTCAAATAAACCTTTAGTGAACCCTAGAAAGGAAATTCGGTGGTTAAAATAGATTTAAAACCGAATGAGGTTCTGAGCATTTAAACGAAAAGGACATTTACAAGTAGCGTTACTGGGAAACGGAGAAACGAAAAGATAAGCTCGTTTGGAATCTATCTGTTGTTTATTAATGTACATGTGTGAGAACAAGCCTGGAAAAGCCTAGTATTTAGCCTAGCACTTAATGTATTAAGAATAAGAAAGAAACTAGCAAGATGTCCGAAAATGGAAGCTAATAGTAGCAGCTAGCTAATGAAGCGGTCTGTCTGTTAGCTAGCAAGCTAACTTGCTCTGGTAAATCCTGTTTTATGTAATTAAACACGACAGTATCCCCCTGCTATGATGACGATACTTAACTAGTCTCCATCTTTGATAAATATAGATTAAGTCTCACCCTGCTATGAGGAAAATGACCCTCAGTGGATCCCGGGCGATTGTAAACAGGAACAGAGAGATGGCTGGGCCGAAGGCGATGAAGGTGCAGCCAAAAAATACCGCCGCCGTCATTTTTGTCTTTTTGTGTGGGAAATTAGCGTCCAGCAGCGCCTTGTCTTATTCCTTTAAACGGTGTTTACAGATGTTTGCCTTTAAATGTTAATATTCGTAGCCTGATGGTATAGTTGATGGGAAACTAGCTAGTTAATTCTGCTTCCACCAGCTAGCGTATCACATGACGTCTCTTCTTCTTCTTTAAAGGTTTATTCAATAGATTTGGTGCATTACCGCCACCAACTGGAATATATAATATTTACATGTTTAAATAAATAAATGACAATAATAAATCAGTTGTTTGGCTGGTTTTACTCTACTTAAACAGAGTTTTAAGGAGTAGGTCTCCACTTCCAACTTGGCCACTACCTCTAACAAGATCTTCTTTTCACGTAAGCATCACACACATATATCTATCTATAAATTGCAGGAACGTCTGTCTGTGTGTATCTCTAGAACCGTTAGTCCGATGGATTTCAAACTTGACAGGTGTCTTGCTACGGCACGAGTAAATGCGGTGCCAAGTTTTACGTTGTTTGGATTAGAAATGCAAAAGATATCGTTAAATATATAGGTAAAAGAAGCACCCATTGGCTTTTGCCGCTCTAGCCGCTGACCACTCCCCCTCTCGCCCTGAGGACCAGAGACAGAGAGCGTTGGAGCTTTGGCAGCTAAAATGTGACATACACCTCAGACCCACAAAAATGTGCAAATTAGCAATACTTTGGACTGTCTTTGACTTTGAATAAACAAACGATAATTCCCGAATTTAAGGACGTTTCAGAATCCCACACATGCAAGGCACAACCAGACAAGTGCAGACAGAGGTGATGCCACTTAAAGGCAGGCTATTTATCTTATAAAGCGATACGTATCTGTATATATGTGTGTCTGTGTTTGGAGGGGAAGGTAACCTGCACATCAGCAAATGCCACATGCAGAATGCTTTAGAATAGCGGGGGGCGGGGGGGACTCTTTTCCTGCTATTGTATTAAATTGCTGTGAGCTGGCAGAACATAATGTAGCCTAATCTCAGAGATTATTCCTTCTGAGCGATGTGCAATGTGAGAAAATCAGGCAGATACATCAGTTTTCATCCGACTCACCCTGGGTCAGGTTAATTAGGGCGCCAAAATACCCCCGTGAATCAAATCCCCTACTTCACAGTTAACCGTCAAGCCACTAAACCTGTATGGTCTCTCTCTCTCTCTCTCTCTCTCTCTCTCTCTGCGCACACACACACACACACACACACACACACACACACACACACACACACACACACACACACACACACACACACACACACACACACACACACACACGGTCCGGTTCTGGTGGTTGATGAACACAGATAGGTACTGATTAGCTCTCATAGGTCAGGTGGGTAGAGCACTGCCATGAGTCCATGATGCTAATGTCTGATTACTCCATGTTTTCATTGTGATATTTTGTGATTACATTCTGAATCTGCAGCGTTCTCTGTCAGATAAATACAGTAGTACAATGTCTTCCTCTGATGTAGAAGTAGCCTATCGCTGTAAGTCAGTAGTAGGCTATACAGTGGAGTTGCATATTATGTGGTCCTTCTGTAAGTCATTTTGGGGTACAATTTGGTTTTGATGAATTCTACAAGCAGCAATACCACAGGCCAAGCAATCGCCCGTTCCAAACACTTTTCAACGGGCACTGCACTAGTTATTTAAAGTGCTCATATTATGCTCATTTTCAGGTTCATAATTGTATTTAGAGGTTATATCAGAATAGGTTTACATGGTTTAATTTAAAAAAAAAAACACCATATCTTTGTTGTACTGCACATTGCTGCAGCTCCTCTTTTCCCCCTGTGTGTTGCGCTCTCTATTTTAGCTACAGAGTGAGACATCTCACTTCTGTTCCATCTTTGTTGGGAGTCGCACATGCTCAGTACCTAGGTAAGGACTACTAGCCAGTCAGAAGCAGAGTATGAGGGCGTGCCCTGACAGTAGCTAGGTAAGGACTACTAGCCAGTCAGAAGCAGAGTATGAGGGCGTGTCCTGACAGTACCTAGGTAAGGACTACTAGCCAGTCAGAAGCAGAGTATGAGGGCGTGCCCTGACAGTAGCTAGGTAAGGACTACTAGCCAGTCAGAAGCAGAGTATGAGGGCGTGCCCTGACAGTACCTAGGTAAGGACTACTAGCCAGTCAGAAGCAGAGTATGAGGGCGTGCCCTGACAGTAGCTAGGTAAGGACTACTAGCCAGTCAGAAGCAGAGTATGAGGGCGAGCCCTGACAGTACCTAGGTAAGGACTACTAGCCAGTCAGAAGCAGAGTATGAGGGCGTGCCCTGACAGTACCTAGGTAAGGACTACTAGCCAGTCAGAAGCAGAGTATGAGGGCGTGCCATGCTAGCAGCTAGGCGAGCATTATAACGTGTGTTACAAAGTGACCACGTTTGTCTCTGAAGTAAAGGCTGGACTACAATAGAGCTGTTTGGAGCAGTTTGTGAACAGTGTTTTCTGTTGGAGATGGTAGGTCCCTTTGGGGTGGACTTTGGGCTTTTTCACTTTGTAAACCTATAACGTGTACAAAAAAAGATATATAACACAATAAAGGAAAGGGAGCATAATATGTTAATATTATAATATAATATTTTCATCACACACAAAAAAGTTACATTTACAAACAAACTTACAAACACACCCAACCCACATGCAAACACACTACAAAAATAAAAAGACAACAAACACAAAATGCCAGACAGTGTAGCACCCATTTATATTTCATGATTTATGAAATTATTGCCATGAAACACACAAGAGCACCACGTTTTTTTTTCTTCATACACAGTTCCAACAAAATGGAGTCACATGATACAAGAAATGAATAATTATGGTTAACAGAAGAACAACACACTGCTGTTTAAGCCTCTGTCTCGAACATCTTCTTCCTGCCACACATCCCAGCCTTGTCTTCGATGTTCTTCCTCCAGTCGCCTGTTTGCTTCTCCTGTAAGGAAAAACATGCAAAGAGCAGCAGCACACAGATTCAAATCATGTCTAAGGTAGGCAATGGGTAAAGTAGTCACTAAGGTAGCCATCCACAGATACAGTTAAGGATTCACTGTGCTGTGTGTATTGTAATGTATTTTTAACATTAAAACATGATTTATAAAATCATGCCAGCAATTATTATTTTAATAGCTTAGTATTCTATGCACTAAAAAGGTATGTATAACCCACACGTTATTGTAGGCTCAGTTTAATATGCAACTTCATTTCATATAATATATGTGCTGTAATAGGGGGTCCCTGCTCCGTCTCTCTCAGTTAAGTGTTCCTTGGTTTATAAAACATTGAAGACCCCTGATCTAAAATCCTCTCTGTTGTAATTTTTTTGCTGGGTGAGCTAACGTTTGAAGATGAAACCACAGAAATCAGAGGAGCAATCCAAAAGCACGCACCTCCTCTTTGACTTCCTTCTTAACCTGCTTCAGGTTGCCTCTCAGGTCCATGGACACTTTATGTTTGGAGCCCAGCAGAGCGGCCAGCAAGGCGTCAGCCGACATCCGCACCTTCTTCAGGACCGGCTTCTTAAACTTCCCATTCAGATCCTGAACCTTCAGCTTCAGGTCCTCAATCTGACGGAGAAGACAGTCACTCAGACCTTCTGGACGTGTGGTGTGTCTATATTTAAAAATCTACATTGCTTGTTTCAATGGAAAGTGTTTGGTGTGGGTTGTCTTGAAGATGCATATCAACTTGTTTACAATATTTTCTATTGTGCATTGTTTCTGTGGACAATGACAGAGTTGGAATTAAAAAAAATTGACAATAATTGTTGCCTCTGGTTCAAGGGATTACATTTAAAAGGACTAGCCCAGTACGTCTAAAATATGATGTAGTGGCTATTAATTATTATGGATTGTCCATATTATCATGACTTAAGATTCAAATTATTTAACAAAGTTTAAGTAAAAGAGATGAGGCAGGATAACTATCTGTCAGTTTGTTTTTTTGAACAATTTGCAGATTTGCAATTTGCAATTTTAGAGCAAACATGGGTTAAAACGAAGACCGCTTTGCATCGATGATTCTCAGTCTTGAAGTGACATTCCCAGTTAGTTATTTTTCAGTGGCTATAGTTTTGTTTTATGTACGAAATGTTTAGTTCTAGTTGGACAATTGATGGGTTGTGGCTGCTGTAATACGTTCTCTTTATTCTTTATTTTGTGCAAAGTAGAGAATGTTGTGTGTGACATTGGACTGAAAGCTGTGGATGAAATGACCCATGTATTGGTGTCATGTAATTCCGTGCGGGATACGTCAGTTAGTGGCATGACACGTAATTAAAAGATCATATGTAAATAAAAAAAACAACGTTAGTTAACAAAATAACTGTGGCAGGAAGTCAAACTTGAAAAAAATAAAATCTACCTCCTTGTTGGTCTTGTTTACTTTGAGCTCCATGTCGTATCGCTCGTCGTCCACCAAATCAATCTGCTTGTGAAGTTTCCGGCACAGCTCCTGATTGTTGTAATAGACAGGAAGGGGGGGGGGGGGGGGGGGGGGGGGGGGGGGAGGGGAGGGTGAGCCTTCAATAGAAACTTTTTTGTCTGTTTAATTGTTATGTGTTTGAATATAATAGGTAATAGATTCCAGCTTGGAATCGTTTTTTCAAAAATTACGATCCCAGTGGAATCGTTTCTTTATTGGAATCGTTTGGAGGATTTGGTTTCAAATTTAACATGCGCAAGTTTTGGTTTCCATAGCGGCCAGGGGCTTGTTGTGTTGCAGCCCTGGAGCACAGTAAGCTGTAGTGTGGCTTTATTTTACGTTGAAAAAGCCAGGTAAAACTGTAAATCGAATCAAAATAAAATGTTCCTCTTATCTGTACAATAGGCGTGGACCCGTTTCAACTCCACCCCTCAAAGACTCGGTATTGAGAATCGATAAGAACCGGAATTGAAAGGAAGAATCGCAATTGGAATCGGAATCGTTAAAATCAAAACGACGCCCAACCCTAGTTGTGGGCAAAGTGCAGCAATACATACCCATTTAGCTCTACAGCCTCTACAGTACAGTCCTATTAACCTACTAAGACTAACATCTGTCATGTCGGCCCTGTTTGTTTCTGGCCTCCACCCAGCACATCTAAGCTAAGGCGATGGAGGACGTTTACCTGGAGCTCCTGCATGCATCCCGGGATGGAGAGGGGGGGGCAGTTCTCCTCCATGTGCTTCATCTTCTCCTCCTCGGCTTCCTTGGCCTCCTTCTCCAGCCACACCTGACCGATCAGCAGCAGCAAGCTCTGAGAGGGAGAGGAGGAAGAGGAAGAGCAGAAGAGAGTTCAGAGCCATTGTAATTTAGGATGCCTATTGTCAACTAGCCGGGGATTACAGCTGGAAATTAGCCACAGAGGCTAAAGTGGCTCCTTTTATTGTACAGTTAATTAAAAGGGGACTGTCCACGACATTATAAGCTTAAAAAAATAAAAAAGTCTTAATCAAGACTGTTTATTAGGTGGATAGAAGCTGCTTTTTAACTGTCTTTATTACATGTAGTCTAAATGTCTTAGTCTTAGTCCAATGTTTGTTATTCACAGAACAGAAATACCCTTATTCCATTGCTTCTACTTTAGTGCAGCTACCCTTTTTTTTAGATTATTTTTTGGGGGCTTTCCCTTCATTTGACAGTGGATAGACAGGAAAGGGGGGGGGGGGAGAGGGGGGCGGGGGGGGGGGGGGGGGGGGGGTGACACGCAGCACAGGGCCGCAGGTCGGGTTCAAACCCCGCCCCAGTGCAGCTACTGTAATGTCTAGCTTTTTTTTTCTTTTTTAAAAGTACAAATGTTATCCAGCCATTTATTTTTTCTTCTCTTCCCATCTTCCTTTTCCTGCAAATGTTGATTCTGTGTTCATGTTACAATTGTTCTGCCATTCTTCATCAACATCCTGGTTCAACAAAGAAATAATATTATATAATTATAAATATTATTAATTATATATTATAATAAGAAATTATGATATTTTCCTTACCAGTTTAAAAGGACTACAAATATGTATTTTGTTCTAAGGATGACCATGCATTCATTAACATCATGGAGCATGAATGTGATCAGCAAATTTCATTAAGTAAGTCTGAAATATATAAACCATATGGGCTGCAAAATCTTCATTATCAGGTAATCTGTTGGTTATTTGTATACCATATGATTAATAGATTCATTGTTAGATCTGTAAAATGTCAGAAGATATTCAAGCATACCCGACACATTTTCCTGTCCCCAAATGTCCAAAACCTCCAAAAAATATTCAGTTTTAACCCTCCTGTTGTCCTCAGGTCAAAATTTTCAAATTCGCTCTTCACAAGTTTTATTCAGTTTCATAGCATTTGAATGTTTTTTTTTTTTTTTTATAAAAGAATGTTGAAAAAAGTGACAAAAAAAAAAGCTTCAAAACGTGTGGGGGGGGGGGGGGGGGACACAAAAACATCAAAAGGTGCAGAAAAAAATGTTGAAAAAAGTGACAAAAACATCGGTGGAAAAACAACAAAAGTTTCGAAAAAGACGTCCAAAACGTTGAAAAAACTATTTAAAAAAAGTTAAAATTTTGACCCAGAAAAACTAAAAGTTGCATGGCCAAAGTGAAGACAACACAAGGGTTAAATAAAAATGTAAATCAGAGAAAAGCAATTGTTGCAGATTCAATTACTGGAGAGAGTGCAAGGTTGACATTTTATCCAGAGGGTGAAACTAGAGTAAAACTTCTCTGAGCCTTAAAATGGGAAGGGGTGATTGGTGGGGGAGTATGATTTGTAATCATTAGACTTTAAGGCGCCATCCCAGTAGATTGTTCATATTTGAGGAAAGGTTGAGTTAGTCACATAAAACTATTCTTAAGAATTCTTAGTGAATGACTATCCACGATCCATTAGTCAGTCAGCTCTCCTTACAGTGCACTCTACTCTCAACCTAAAAACGTAAATCTTGTGTGCGCAAACAAAAGGGGTGATATTTTACAACAAGCAGTTATACTGTATTACTGTTGTATTTTCCCATAAAACACGTATTATTAAAACGGCTTTGACAGTACTGTATGAAAACGTAGGATTGCGATGATTAAAAACACTGTCTCACAAATTTTTAAGATTTTGGAAAAAAAACTACAAGAAAATATCAGCACCATCTGACTCTACCTTGAGCTGATTCCTCCGGCTCAACGACAACTTTTTCCTTTAGAGAAAACAGAAAAAGGAAGAAGAAGCAAGATGATTAATAGGGATTCTGGAGTTTTGTAGATTCTGAAAAAGTCTCCTGAGTTCAGACCAGGACTTACTCTGCCATCCTGACTGCGGCTGATTCCTGAGAGATGAATGGAAATACTGCAGCTCAGCTTTCCAGTCTCTTTATAAGTGTGTGTGTGTGTGTGTGTGTGTGTGTGTGTGTGTGTGTGTGTGTGTGTGTGTGTGTGTGTGTGTGTGTGTGTGTGTGTGTGTGTGTGTGTGTGTGTGTGTTATGGACCAGTTGTCTTCAGAAGCTGCCGGTTAAATTCCAGTCAGAGGGGTCGATGGCGGCAGCTGAGCCTGGATCAAACGCTGCTTTGGGATTTTTTTTTTTTCCTTCTGTAAGCATCTTTAGACAGTGTGGGACCATGATGAGGACTCTACACAGAATTGGTTCAGATTGTAAGGGTTAGGTTTACCTTAAATTATCTCAAATTAAATGATACGGCTGGTGATGTTCTACAGTTTTCTTATTGTCAACAAATCTAACGAAAAGATGTGTATCCAAAGACAAAGATACATCTTCTTCCTCTGTGCCATAGAGCTCCATTGTTGTCCAAAAACTATTAAAACATCAGTGATCCACACTGTTGCACTAGCTGACATGTGCCTTCATTACCATGAAAACACACACACACACACACACACACACACACACACACACACACACACACACACACACACACACACACACACACACACACACACACACACACACACACACACACACACACACACACACACACACACACACACACACACACACGTTTATTTTGACTCAATCCCACACACACCGTCCTGCTGCCACAAATACTACCTAAAGCTCTAAATGTGGATTAATCACCCGCTGTAAATAGTCCCAACAAATTCCTTCTGTTTGATAAAACTACAGTGAACAGCTGTTCTAGGAAATTACTTTGAGACTTTTTTAAATGTATATGTATGTATATGTGTATGCATATGAAACTATAGACCTACTGTATATGAAGATTTACGTCTTCAGCAGGAACCAATGAGCTTTATGCTGACTGGCACAGACAGAGGAATTTGTTAAGTATCGAGGGACGGGCTTATACATTTTGGTCTTTGGATTTGTAAAAAAAGTCTGAGTAAAACCTTAAGAGGGAACTGTAAGTGGCTTGATTAAATAATTCAGCCAGTAGACTGTGATTCATCACTGAAGTCTGCCTTCAGGAGACAAAGTCGGATATTTATAGAGAACAGTCTGTGATATTTGAAGAGATGATCTTCTACAAAGACAATGAAAGCTCAGTTTCCTAAACTGTGGAGGGATTTCCCTGCTGTCCTTGGTTTCCTCCGAGTCAGCTCAGCTGTACAACAGCTGATTTCTCTTTTCATCTCTCTGTCTGTTTGTGTCATTTCTGCTATTTCACAGACAGTAATGGGAACTGAGCCGAGAATTAGTCTGAATAAATACAAAGACAAATTTGGATAGGGACTTGTGTAAAGTCAAGCATTACAATAAAAGTACACAATTGTAATCAAGTTTTCTATTGTAAAAGAAAGATGTGCTTAATGTAAAGAGAGATGACAAAGCAGTAAATAGATAGATATTTATATAGCCTACTTTATTTATCTCAGGGAGGAATTTGAAATTTGTATAATGAGAAGAATAATATATAGACCCTTGTTCATAAATATAAAGAACAGCTATAAAAGAAGCCAGCTGAGAGTGATAAAAAAAGATAGCTGTTTGGAGGTATATCTACCAGTTAAAATGAAGATTAAAAAACTCCCACAGACAATTAAAGTTATTGTTTACCAAATGAAACCAACTACCGGTCTGACTTTTCATCTTTTTTTTTTTTTGGTATTAAGTCACAATATTCTTCTTCCATTGAACAGCTTTCAAAGATGTTTGTAGATAGACATGTTCTTCTGATATAACTTAATATATCAAAACCCAAATGTAGCTTAATAAGAGAAGTGTGTGACTCAAGGATTACCTTCAAAATAAAACAACTAACTCTGGGAGCAGGACTGACATTTGACTGGTGGTGAACCAGAACAAGCCTCCCAGCAGCTGTCAGCTCTAAACTGGGAGGATTTATTGCTCTGACTGGTTCCCATTATACCCAGCTGCTCAAACACACTGGGAGGGAAGGAAGGACACACACACACACACACACACACACACACACACACACACACACACACACACACACACACACACACACACACACACACACACACACACACACACACACACACACACCATTTTTTTGATACTCAACGAAATGTCCGTATTGTAAATTAATACATACACATGCATATTTATTCAACATGTATATTTAATCACGTTATAGGCCCCTATGTATCTTTAGGGTGAAATTGGGAATATTGTAGAGTCTCACAAACTCACTCACTCATGTTTAGGGGCACGTTCAATCTCAACAAGGTGTGCACCGTTTCCCACGCAACAGCAGAAGTATTCCTGGGACTGGTTGGGAGTCACTGTATACAGAACTATATGAATTCCAAAAGGTTATAGGCTAATATTACAGGTGAGGAAAATATAGACTGTTGTGTATAGGTCTATACATAATTGAAAGTTATGAACACATAAATACATCAATAATTATAATCCAATAATATAATATATAGGCTAATGATCCTGAAATGGGCCATTCTTCATAATAAGTACTTTAACATTTGGTAGTTTAATTACATGTTGATGCTAATACTAATTCTGTATGTGAGTGTAGGTAGGTAGATACACGGTGTATGTGTATGTAAACATTTATAAATAAGTGAAGCATCAAATTGTTTTGTTTAACTAAAGGATAAAAGTAGAAAAAGGGGATAGGTCCAGAAAACTTTTTTTGGACTTCTTCCTACTCCTTTTTGAACATGGCATTTTCTTATTTGAATCATTTACAATAATTTTGAAAGATTGTGCTGAAATGTACATGTCCTTATTTATCTGTTATTTTAATTGTATTATATATATATATATATATATATATATATATATATATATATATATATATATATATATATACACTATTATTATTTTTTTTTTACATCTTCAAAATAAACTACTACTACTTTCTTGTACTGTATTCAATAAATTGAATATTGAATGCTTGCAACAAAGTAGGCTATTTATATACTGTGGTTAACTAATTTTACAAGACATGAGTAGCCTACTTCTCCCAAGTCATACATATGTTTTTATATATTGAGGATTTTTTTTTTAACAATGTAGGCTATACACAAGCGGCAAACTATGGCTGATTTGTTTAATTACAAAATACATTCCGAAAAGCTTTTATTTTTGACAAATTTACCGGAAAGTGTGCATTTAGGCTGGTCAAATTGCTTTTATTATGAACAAGCTGACCGGAAATTACGCAGTCTCTTAACGACTAGCTTGACAGTGGTGTGAAGATGGCGGCGTACAGTTACCCTCAGCTGCTGCCGCTGCTGTTATCGTGCGTGTGTCTCTGCGGTTTCGGCTCCGTCCTCGGCTTGAAGGCTGTCAGCGGCCCGGCCGAGTCGCCCAACCCGCCCAACCCGCCCGTCCTCAGAGCGGTTGATCCCCCGGCCAAGGATGCACCTGCCGCCGCTGCTGCCGCCGCTGGGGCCTCTCAGCCTCGAAGGGCGACCAGTTGGAAGCTGTCGGAGGAGGCGGCCTGCCGCGAGGACCTGTCCCGCCTCTGCCCCAAACACACCTGGACCAACAACCTGGCCGTGCTGGAGTGCCTGCAGGACCGCAGAGAGGTAAGCGACTCCGGGTAGAGCTAGCAAGGCTGCACACCCGCCCCCGTTAGGTGATGGGCATCTCCTGGGTGTGTCGCCCCGGTGGTTTAGATCCACACCGACTGTCAGCATGAAGAGCTGATGGAGAGATAAACATCTACACCTGCGTCAGTGTCCGAGCAGCTGCGCGCACAACCAGGTTAATTTAGGACAATAGAAAGCCATGTTTTCCTTCTAATGTTATACCTCCAGAAACTACAAATATTTTTACCATAAACAAACTAATTGTGCAAGATTATGTTGGAGTAACTGTGCGTACACTTGTCCAGATGTAGGTTTTGTGTATTTCCATTTATTGGGGCCACTGTACTTTTACTGCAGCACATTTATCAGGCAGCTGTAACTTTGCAAAACATGGCTTTACATACACATTTACAAACGCTACAATAAATGATGCATTATTGGAGTCAAATCAACATTTTGTCAGCCCATAAATGACAGGTAGCCTATATTCACATGCTACTCGCCTACTGAATGTAAGAAGACTAAAGTCCTATAGTACTAATAGTCCTGTTTTACTGCTGAGTTACTGAGTTAGTAAAATAAGACTTTGATATTTAAGGTTCAGATGTTGTCTGGTGTTAGTTCATGTATTAAAAGACCTGTCAACCAACCCCCCCCCCTTCCCCATGCCACCAAAATATTTAGTTTATTTAAGCAGCAGTCAAATGTTTAATTGCATTATATGTACAAAATAAAGGACTTAATGCTGTTTCACAGTTGTTTTCCACACTGTCAGGATAAAAACCAGGTTGAGAAACAATGAGTGATTAGTTGCTGGACCGGAAATTATTTGACAACAATGTGCGATCATCTTTTAAGTCTGGCTCCAGCTTCTTAAATGTGACGATTTGGCTGCTTTTTCTCTGTTTTATATCAATATAAATTGAATGTCTTGATTTTGGACTGTTGGTCAAACAAAATAAACTGTTTGAGGACTGCACCTTGGCCTCTGGGAACTTGTGATTGTCACTATTTTCTGACATTTTATAATCTATAATGAAAATCGTTGTAAGTTGCTGGTTTAGAATCCTCATTCAGGTGTTTGTATGTTTATGTACTCCCTACCTGTGCAACTGGCAAACTATTTGTCTTAAGGGAAAGTGTTGATGTGTGCACACTCCACAGTACAGCTGTTGACTGCGACCTCAGTGAGGTGGTTATCAAAGTGTGTGTGTGTGTGTGTGTGTGTGTGTGTGTGTGTGTGTGTGTGTGTGTGTGTGTGTGTGTGTGTGTGTGTGTGTGTGTGTGTGTGTGTGTGTGTGCAGTCAGCTGACTTAAAGGGTGAAGTTCAACCACACAGACTCTGCCTGCTTCTTTTGTGATGAAAAATCCAAATATTTTTCATCACAATCTGCATCAAGGCGTGAGCCTTTGGCTGCAGTAGGCTAATATTAGCAACATTTTCTCTCCCGTCTCTGGAATGCTTCGACGATATTGACACGCGTTTCATTTTGTTTATAGTATAGACTCTTTTTAGACTCTCTTTGAGAAGTCTGTCTTCCTTTTTCTGGGTCTCTTTCCAGTGAAGGCAGTTGTTGCCAATGTCATTGAATCAGGCTTTCACCATCTGAAGGGACATGCACGCATCTGCATTATAAAACAAACCGCCAATAGGAACGCTTTCTCCTTCTGAAATGACTTGTGATTGGCCTAAGTCTCTCGTCACGGACGAGATTTTCTAAAGCCTGAAACCGAGCCAAGAGGAGTTGCCGGAGTCTAGTTTTTTTCTCAGATTACTTGAATTACAATATGCTGAAAGGTTATTATTAGCCCTTGTGTTGACCTCGGGTCACATTGACCCGTTTTTAAATTTTTGTTTCATATCAGAAAATATGGGACGTAGAATAAATTTTTTTTAAAGATTTAAAACATTGGAAAAAGCAAAAACAAACGTCAAAAATGTCAAAAAAAAAAAGTGTCTTTTTCGAGGTTGACGGGAAGACAACACAAGGGTTAGGGATGCAGCGAATCCAAATTTTTGGGGTTCGGCCAAATACCGAATCCACTAGTTAAGATTCTGCCGAATCCGAAACCGAATAGCGAATCCTACTCCCATCCTCAATCCATTAACACAGTAAACACATTAATGAAGTCAACAGGGACTGTCCTTCCTTTGCCGTACCTGAAGTTGCTGCATTTTGGCTGCTGTCTGTAGATTCCTTCATCCACAACTCATATTCTTTTGGATGTTTCATACACAAATGTTTTAACAGCGGCGATGTTGTGTCTCGTTTAGGGTCCTCGCCACCACGAGACAAATCGGCATTGCAAATTGAACATGTAGCTGCACTTGAATGGCCTTCTTTTGACTGAAAGTACTGCCAAACAACACTTTTTGATAATCGTTGAATTGTTTAAGTCATTTCTTAAGCAGAAATGCTGGTTCCAGTTGTTTGATGAGCTTTAGGAACTTGTGCTAATTGTTTTTCACTATTTTCTGATATGTTAAAGACCGAAGGTGTTTATTGAGAAAATATTTTTCAGATTAATTGATAATGAAAAGAATTGTTAGCTGCAGCCCTAGATTCAACAAATAATCATATAGTGATATTCTGTTGAATATGCAGTCGTTTTTTTTTTTTTTTCCTCTACTCCCTTCAGAGTTTTGGACTCAGATGTGATGTTGGCAAGTCTGGTGACCCAATTTAATCTGTCCAGTCTCTCTCACTCACTCACTCACTCACACACATCAAACTACGGATTTTTTTTTTAGTCAATGCTACCAAACATCTATGTAGGCAAATAATTGCCATAATAATAATATGAGTCCTAGAGAACTACCTAATTTTGAAATGTAACCACTTCTTAATGTTGAAATTTAAATGTCACCGAATTCATAGCACTGAAATATTTTTATTTATAAAAAAAACAACAACATTTGAACATTAAAGTAAAGTAAAAATAAAATCAGGTTTCTCAAATGGGAGTGGTTCAACTCAGACATAACATTTTATGATTTATATTATTTATTGATTTATTCATTTACTGTCAGTCATAGGATCCAAACATACAACCTGTCTAAAATACAAGAGGAAAAAGTCTCAGATCGGCTTTAAATGTTGGTTGACTTTAATGTTTAGATCAGATATGAGCAACTTGAATGTATTCTTTTTATTTACAGGCTGCAGGGTTAAAGTAAACATATCAAATGGATGTACATGTCTGTAAAAAAACTAATGTCCCTGTTGACGTCACCCCCTGCATCTCCACTATGCTGACGTCTTACACACACACACACACACACACACACACACACACACACACACACACACACACACACACACACACCTTCCTGATTAATGTCCTCTTTACGGAGATAATGACATTGCTTCAACTCTATAACAGCTGTGGCCTTCTGAAAAGGTAAATGGCTCTTATAAATCTGCCTCTTCTCCAGAGAATGCCACCCCCGACACACATGCACACACACACGCGCACGCACACACACACCCACAGCCTAGCAGCACAGTTTGAGTATCTATTTGTGGTGGTTTAAGCCCTGAAAATCTGACAGTTGAGAGACGTCTGAGAAACGGCACCACACAGTGATAAACTACCTGCTGGACATGAAGTCACTTTGCTGCAGCACAAACAGGCTTGTGGCCATCACAGACATTTCCAACCGTGGTCATTGGGTCAGTCTGGCACAGATAAACTGTGGACTGACAGGGTGTAAGGAAGTAGATTATGTCCTATTTAAAATGGAGACTTTTTGTTCTCCACCAACTAAATATCTGTCCTGTTAGCTGTTAAATGTTCCACCATTTGTTCCCCATCTTGTCTCTAACTGTGTCTGTCTGCGGTGTGGTGCTGAGCAGGAAGTGTACGGTGGGTTTATCAGAGGGCTGAGACTAGGGCTGGGACAGTTACCACATTATCGCAATACCGCGGTCACGTGACGTCTATCGCGGGTCTGAGCTCGTCACCGTCATCACCGCAAAAAAACATTGGCCTGCACATGTGTGCATGTTGTGTCTAATGACATAGATTGTGTCTGACATTGTGTCTTGCATGGATTCAAGGTTTTCTAAATAAAACTTATCATCAAAAGATGGAGCAAATCCGACCTTTCGCGAGTTGGAGAGCGCAATGTTCCATGGCACATAACATTCCATTCGTGTTATTAGGCCCATATACGAGAGTATCTGTGTAATGTCTTGTATCAGAGAAGTGTCTTTGCCTTTCCTACCGTGTATTACCGTAGAAAAGGCAAAGGCATTTCTCTGTTCTCAGCTGAAGTAGACACATTAACTAGCTTAGTTTACCATTGCACATTAGCCTAGCAGCTAGTGGAGTTTCCTTCTGTTTATAGCTTTATCCTGATAAAACAGCACGGTTGAATTTCAGCCTGCATGCACGTTTCGTATTCTAAAACAGAGCGGCTTATATTGGTAGAGAGAGCAACAAGTTAGCGAACTGCCAAGTCGCCCTCTCTGCTTTCTGTCTGCCCAGCTGCTTTACTTTATTGACAAAAGAGCTTTCTGAACGGTCTGTGGAATGGATCAACGGAGACAAGAGAAACCATTGTGGCCCTAAATGACAGCAAAACACAGTAAAGACTCTTCTCCGTTACCGCTCGCTCTCCTTGCGCGACCACACGGGCACTGATGTCACTCACTTAAGGCACCCTACCATTCTTGCTCCAACTTACGCTACTCTCGTAAGGGGGTTGCGGTATACTGAGACTGAACTAGGGCTGCAGCTATCGATTCTTTTTGTAATCGATTAATCTAGCACTTTATCGATCAATTAATCGGATTTTTTTTTAAACAACCAAAACTAGACCTATATGTAAATATTGTTATACTTAACCTATTTTCATTTATATATTTGATTATAATATCCCACAGCTCTGTTACACACGAGAGAGAGAGAGAGAGAGAGAGAGAGAGAGAGAGAGAGAGAGAGAGAGAGAGAGAGAGAGAGAGAGAGAGAGAGAGAGAGAGAGAGAGAGAGAGAGAGAGAGAGAGAGAGAGAGAGAGAGAGAGAGAGAGAGAGAGAGAGAGAGAGAGAACAATCAGCTGTTTTTCTGAAGGAATAGTCAGCGCGTCAGCTCAGATCGTGGTCACCACTACGTATTTTCTTGTCTTTGATTTTGGTAGTTGTTGTGTTTGATGTAGTTTCATCGTCCATACGACTTTGTGATTTACTTTTGTCGGTCCTCTTCGTGGAATGGATGATTAAGTTAGACTCAATGATTTCTGTTGAGATGCTAAAGCACTGACATCGTGCTATTATTGTGCTAAGCTAGTTTGATTTTGCAGTAGACACACTGTACAGAGTTTTAGTTTGAATTACGTTTGAACTGATTCCAAACTTTGGACCCTTCCTGTGGTTTCCTCCAGCCTGTCTCTTCTCTTAGCCCTCACTAGTTACCTCTGGCATGTGTCGCCAGCAGCAGACTGAGCCGTCTGGTGTGCGACAGTAGCAGAAACACCGTCCGTCAGCGATACAACGTTAGTAACATTGATTTAACCAAGCTTCAAGGCAAGTCATTTTGCATCGAGGATTTTTTGTAATCGAATTATTCGAGGAATCATTTCAGCCCTAGACTGAACCTAACAGTAAATGTGCTGTAAAAACCGAAACAATGATCTAAAAGACGCTAAAGATAGATAATAATAGATCATTCTCTGTGCGTTTATCACCTCACAGTCACTTTTATTAACCGATGAAAGAAACCTGGTACAGTCTGGTGCTGCAGAGCACAACGTAAATCTGTTCCTCTGCTACTGTAAATCTTACAACAAAGCTTCTGTTAGCTTTTAATGTACAGAGGTTGGTTTCACACGGAGCGTCTCAGTGGATCACATAAGGTTTTCTGTGATATAAAGGGAGTTTGGTCACATTACTCCCCTCCCTTCACCCAGACACAATTAGCCTCTGTTACCACTTCAGTTGGATCAGTCTAGTTGATTAATGTGGGCTTGTTTCAGAAGCCTTTGATGTGAATGGAACGGCTCCTTCATTAATTAATAACTCCTGGTTTAACTAATTGGTGCTTCTAATCTCGGAGGCCACGGAGGGTCCGTTTCCTCGTCTTTGAAACATTTAGTGGAAATGAGGGTTTAAAGAAGGAGTTTTTGTCTCTGTTCCCTTGAGGCAGATTTAGCATGAAGTGCTTTCATGTCTTTTTGACTGCGAAATAACACCAAGCTGTAACAAAAGCTCCTCCTGCTGTGTTTCGTGTGATAGTCAAGGATGTTGTGGGAGAGTCTCTTGAAGCGCTGCTGCTGCTGCTTTGTTCACATTTACTTTGGCTTTAAATATTGGAAGGGACATTTTTTTTTGTGGGAGGATGTGTCATAGGCACAAAAAGAGCTTTATTCTTCAGAACTGTTGCTTTATGCAGTATGTATTTGTATGTACGTGTACTGTATACTAGGGCTGAAAATATCTAATTCCCATTATTTTGACTGGTATCAAATTGCAATATGATTCACGATATTGGAGGAAATGATCATGTTTGTATACTTATTCACATTGAAAAATATTCAAATAAAAAAATATTTAAATGATCATAGGCGAGGATCTGTACCAAACAAAGATGTTTTCTTTAGTTTGTAGGATAAGTTTTGTAGGCCAGGACGTCTCTGCTGCACCACAATACTTAATTCAGAATGGTTTGACACATATTTTGCCTTAAACAAATATTGCGCCCCCCTGCGATATTGCACCCCTCACTCCCCTGCAATTTGGATACTGCAGTAGTCCATATTGCGATTTGGATATAATTGCGATTTATTATGCAGCCCTACTGTATACCGTAATTTGCCCAAAACAAGACTTGTGGCTTTTTTTTTCAGATTCATTAAATAATATAGCTAATATGTAGCATTTCCACATTAAAGGTGCAATATGTAATACTGACAGCTAGTGTTTAAAATAGTTACTGCAGTACAAATTCAAAATACTGGAGAGAATCGTCTCCCCCGCCCCCTCCTCCCCAGACTCGAAGTTCACAGAGGTTTCCAGGCTGAGACCGCAGAGTCCACAACAATGTTGCTACAAGCTTGTCTCACATAGCCAGACATTACTTCACAGCACAGCGGAGTAGCTAACGTTATATACTGGCTATATTGACAGTCATAACAGCCCGTGCTCACGCGGAGCTCTGAACCCAACTGACAGACACACTTTTTCGGTTTAGAATTACGGTAGGAACCGCTAAAAACACAACAACCTTGCTGTCCTCTCCACCTGACTGAAAACACTTTATTGGCTTAGAATTACGGCAACAATTAAACACGTATTAAGCACACTACAAACTCACGGTCCTCTCTTCCAGATTTACAGCCCCCCTCTCTTGGCTTAAAATAATTCTTCGTTGTCGGCTACAGCCGCTGAACTGGCTACACGTTGTAAACAACCGTGGCCCGCTTGCCTGGTCCTCCGGTAACATTAGCAGTTAGCAGGGTTAGCATGGCGGCGTTAGCCCGACCAGTCGGGATCACTTTACTGGCTATGTCTCAATTTGTTTTTGCGAGTAACCAACTAAGGTAGTCTAGCTATATAATTCAATGTACACAAATGTTGAAATAACATATGTTACACAAATGTTGAAATAACATATAATGCCCGTCCCTTGTAGCAGTGATAAATTAGCCTGAAGCTAATGCTTAGCTACCTGTTCAGGAGGAAATTAGCCAACTCGGTGTCCTTTTGGGCTCTAAGCTGTCTCCATCTTTCAAATACATCTCCAATATTTACCCGGGGTTTGTTATGTCTCTGGTCATGCAACTGTCAGAAACATGCCAGTTTTTTAGGTCTGGTAGAATTTATCTTCGTTATCCCGTTCGTTTCATGTCTGTACTAACATTGCAGCTGTAGCGCGCTGGGTTTATGTTTTTACAGGTATATCTGGCAACCCGGCCTGGCTGTCAAACTGGGCAGTTGATAACAACACACAGGCCAAAACACAAACAGAAATTCCGTCACAGAACGAAAATTTCAAAAGGAGAAAATACTGGCATTAGCATTGTTGTCAGAAAAGATAGTATTTCAACTTAGCATGTTTCCTTAATATCTGATGATTTGGATTTATTACAGTAAATATATTACATATTGGACCTTTTTAAATGTCTAAAAACAACTAGACCTTTGTTCTATATTTTATTTTTTTGTTATTTTGAGTTTCAAGTTCAAACCCGGAGACGTCTGTAGTTTTAACAATGACCAAATGACACGATCTGTGCCATTTGGTCGCCTGTTGATGCCGTCATATCCGCTTTGCACATCCGTCAGACACCAGAACTCCAGTATACTGAGAAATACAGAGAGCTTTCCTTGGCAACAATAGGCTTAATCCGCATTGTATGAACTTGCATCATTTATGTATATGTAAAAATTCCACACTCAGTTGACTGAAGCTAACCTATAGCCTTTGCGTAGCTTCCCCTGGCTGTGGGTCCGTCCAAAGTTAAAAAATAAACCCACTAATTAACCATATTATATCTTGCTTGTTTAATCCGTACACATACAAAAATGTAAAAAAAAAAATATATATATATATATATAGATATAGTTAAAGCTATAATGCGTAGTTTCTGTCTCCCCCATGAGGAATTCTAAGTAAAGACAACAACACTGTCGGCGCGTCCACATGATACAAGCCTTCCGTGATCGCGCACGCGCCCCCACCCCTCCTCCACGCAGTTGCTAGTAGCCAAGGAGACACGGAGGATTAAAAAAACATCCAGAAGAGGTAATTACCTTCACTCGAATTTCTGCGCGGGAAAGTCACCGGACGACACAATCTTCTGAACATAGTCATAGTGAGAAATCCAGAGAGAGTAATGTGGAGCTGATAGTCTTCATTAGCTTTTTAGCAACTCATTTGGCAATGGCTTGAATGTAACGGACGTTCACTAATATCAAAAAGTTACGCACTAAAGCTTTAAGCACACAGTGCACTCTAACACACACACCAAATCCATAACTCTCAGTTTGAGTATGGATTAAACAAAGCAATGTAATATCTTAACTGCTGAGCTTTAGCTGTGGGTAGGTGTGTTTTTTCAATTTGGACAGAGACTTTGGTTGTTTAATGCACAGACATGAGAGTGGCTTTAATCTTCTCATCCGACTTGCAGAAAGAAAAGTGTTGAACTATTCCTTTTTAATACGCTGGGTTTAACTGATATGGGAGATGGAGCGCATCTCAAGCATTTACATCTCATCAAACTTCCTTGTTCAGTCAGGATGTTTTTTTTTTGTTCATAAATATTTCAATTCACCTGAAGGAAACAGCCTTTGACTTGTGTTTTTCTCTTTTGTTTTTCCGCAGGAATCTGAGATCGCTCCTGACTGTAACCATGTAAGTATTTCCTACAAAATGCACATATTCTGAAATGTGCCTTTCTGCATAATGACTACTTTTACTTTTGGTACTTTTAAGTTGTAATTTTGAATGCCAATACTTTTACTTAAGTAAGAATTTTGAATGTAGGACTTTTACTTGTAACTGAGTATTTCTACACTGTGGTATTGCTACTTTTACTTAAGTAAAAGACCTGAGAACTTCTTCTCCGTCTCTTCTCAGTAATCTCTGTTCGCCATCTAAAAAGTAAAAACGATCCACATTTTACGTACTGTACGCAGTGGTGGAATGTAACTAAGTACATTTACCCCAGTACTGTACTTAAGTACAAATTTGAGGTACTTTACTTGAGTCTTTTCTTTTCATGCCACTTTCTACTTCTACTCCGCTTATATTTCAGAGAGAAATATTGTACTTTTTACTCCACTACATTCATCTGACAGCTTTAGTTACTTTAAAAATTCGGATTTTACACACAAAACAGTTAAAATAAATACTCTGTTTTGTTATAAATTGAACTAGCCAACAATATAACGGCCTACAAGTCCAGCTGAAATGATTAGACCATTAAACACACAACTGTTTGGATCCTTTACACTTTCTAAAATGTGAGGATTTTTCTGCATAATGACTACTTGTACTTTAAGTTGTAATTTTCAATGCAGGACTTTTACTTGTAACAGAGTATTCTTACAGTGTGATATTAGTACTTTTACTTAAGTGAATGGACCCTAACCCTAAATACTTCTTCCACCACTGACCGTACGACCATAACTGACCTTAAACTTTCAGTCTGAGGTTTCTCTTTTTTTTGTTGAGGTCCCTGAAGCTCTTCTCGGTGTCTGCTGGATGATACAACTTTAGAGTTCAGAGTTCACTGCAGTTAACGGCAGACAGGTTTATGAAACGCCACAAGGTTAATGGACCACTTGGACTGTCTTCATTACGGCACTGGAAAGCACTGGCTGCAATAAACACACACACACACACACACACACACACACACACACACACACGTACACACGTACACACGTACACACACACACACACACACACACACACACGTACGTACGTTTTGGTGTTCTTTTCTGGCCGTCAGTAGCTGTTATCCTTCAGCTGCTGCAGCTGGAGGCTGGCTGACAGGAAACCAATGAACTCATGAATCTAAAAAGAGAGAAGAGATTCTAAAGACAAGAGCCATCTTTGAACTTATTACTCCATTTAAGAAATCCAAAATGATTAGGTTTAGGGATCCTGTGAGCTGATCTGCAGGGTCACTATTGGGGTACCACAGGAATAAAATGGACAGAAAGGCCATTCCCATTCAAATCAACGTAGCAGAAAAATGTCAGAGCGACAGCCATTTCAATGTGTACTATTGCCATGGCAATGTATAAACTTCCGTATAAACCGGCATACAGCAAGACAGTGGCGGAGGTGGGGTTTTGCACTAACCAAACAACAGTGGTGGAAGAAGTATTCAGATCCTTTACTCAAGTAAACGTATGTACCTAAGTAAAAGTACTCAATGCAGAAAAATCCTCACATTTTAGAAACCGGAAACAATCTCAAAACGTAATGCTTCATCCACACAAAGCACATTGCAATCGACCATCAGGTGACGGGCGGCTCATTTTCTCGTTACCAGTGTGGCGCGGAGGTTATAACCTCTTAACCTCTTGGTTGTACAATCATAATGGAAGGAGCAGCCAGGGGCCGAGACGTGCTGAACCGTAGTCCCTAGTGTCGGTCAAGCTCCATAAATGCAGGAATCTATCATTTCCATAATGCAACTCAACAGCTTCTTATCATTAGACCCCACTTGCTTGGTAAATAAAAACATATTTTCATAATTTTGTCTTTCAGACTCCTTACTCTCAATTTTTTGTACAAATTCCCTCAATGCTGATTTAATGGTTGGCCTTGTGGTGAACAGCTTTTTGTCCCTAGATGGATCCTAGGTTTATTTCTAATTTATAAATAAACTGGATGTCTATGTATACATGTATGAAAGTTTTATATTATGTTATCTCTCTCTCTCTCTCTCTCTCTCTCTCTCTCTCTCTCTCTCTCTCTCTCTCTCTCTCTCTCTCTCTCTCTCTCTCTCTCTCTCTCTCTCAGCTTCTGTGGAACTATAAACTCAATCTGACCACAGATCCAAAGTTTGAGTCGGTGGCCATGGAGGTCTGCAAGAGCACCATCAATGAGGTCAGTGCAGTGGTGTAGTCTACGTAATACGCATGTATACGCAGTACACCCACTAAGAAATCTCCAGGATTTCCATATACCCACTTAAAAATGTGCAATAATACGCAACAACATAGTTTTGTGACAGAACTTTCACTTCAGATATTTGTATTCACAAATATGGGGTCGAGTAATGTGACAGCAAACTAAACTAACACTGCAGAACATGCAGAGAGACTTTTCTCATCTTTCATCGACCCGCTCCTCACTGAGCGTAGTGCGTGCGTATCCTCCTTTCACATTTAAGATGAATATAAGTAGCCTATGTTATTTTGTCCTCGTTGCTTTGGGGTCAACTTTTGTGATCCAGACTTAGGTCCCTGATATGAAAGCCCCCTTACTGCTTTATATTCCATTATATTTTTGATATATTTTGAATGTCATGTGTTTTCCTTCTCATAGGATAAATAAAGGTATTACCACCATAAATTGGTGCATAAAATGTATCAGAATGCTGGCTATTGGTCTCATTCTGAGCCAGAAAAAAATAAATGGGACAGTATACCCACTACAATACATTAGACTACACCACTGGGTCAGTGTGCGCCACGGACGAGGCTCGGGGTTTAATTTCGGGTTAAATATCAAAGCAAATATACCTTTTTAAAACCTCTAAATTACCTCTCTTTAAACTTGATCTCTTAAACTTTATCTCCTTACTAAAGATGAATTTTCAAGATCTTCACCGAGACAAACAGCTTTAACTTTGATATTTCTAGTTTAATTTAAGTTGAAGTTAAATACAGCCTGTCTGTTCGATGCCTTCAGATAAAGGAGTGTAACGAGGAGGAGCGAGGGAGGGGCTACCTGGTGTCCTGTCTGGTAGATCACCGTGCCAACGTCAGCGAGTACCAGTGCAACCAGTACATCACCAAGATGACCAGCATCGTCTTCAGCGACTACAGACTGATCTGCGGCTTTATGGACAAATGTAAAGAAGACATCAACAGCCTGCGCTGCGGCAGCATCAACGTGGGACAAAAGGTGAGCAAAGCTACTCGCTACGGAGAAGAAACTACAAAAAAGAAAAATGGCGATGATACGCAAAACCGCTCAGTGGTGTTTGGGTCCACGTTTTAGGGTCTGAGCATGAAAGATCATTCTTTAACTTGAAAAGCTCCAGTTGCCAGTTATTCTGGTTAGGGCTGCACAATTAATCGCAATTTTATCGAAATCGCAATATGGACTAGTGCAATATCGAAATTGCAGGGGGGGGTGCAATATTTGTCAAAGGCAAAATATGTGTCTAACCATCCTGAATGAAGTATTGTATTAGTATTGACGTCCTGGGCCTACAAATCTCATCCTACAGCCTAAAGGAAATATCTTTGTTTGGTACAGATTCTTGCAAAAATCACACTACATGACTATAGTACATTTTTATTTGTGTTTCAATGAGAATGAGAATGATGATCCAAACAAATCTATCATTCCCTCCAATATCGTGAATCAAATCGCAATCGCAGCATCAGTCAAAATAATCGCAATTTGACATTTTCCTCATATCGTGCAGCCCTAATTCTGGTAGCTTTCAACCGCATCTCACAGTCTTCGTCAAGACAGAAGACGGTTAGCTTAGCTTAGCATTAGGAGTAAAAGCAGGGGGAAATGGCTCTGTCCAAAGGATAAAAAAAAATAAAAAATCTGCCTAACAGCACCTCGAAAGCTCACCAACACCTTATGTTTTGTTTGTTTATTCCTTAGTAAAAAAATCTAAATGTAGAAAATTGTTTTACGGTGACGTTGTCCTGAATATTCTCCAGAACAGAGCTGACAGTATTCCAAATTTTTGTCCTCCAGTGTATTACTTCTCCTTTATGTACGATGTACTTTATTATCCGCAGTTAGCTTTTTTTACTCATCTGGATTGAAGCAGCAAACATTCAGTGTAAGAGTAAAAAAATGACATAACATTATATATAATACGTTTATTTGATTCACAGCTGCTACATATAGTGTTTTGACCTCGACAACCCAACTGCATTTTACTGCAAACTTACGACTAGTTAACTTTCTAAAGCAGGCGCAATCACTTGTTTGCTAAGAGTTGGGTCGCGACTCAACATTAACACACTGACATTGTATTCAGAATATAAACTGAAACTGAAAATATAGCACTTTTTAATGTGTGATTGTGTAAAGGTGTTCACGAGATAGGCGTGTGCGTGGCCTATGTGAGACAGACGCATGAGGGACAGAGAGACGGAGAGAGCAGGGAAAATATGCAGCAATATGTGGCGGCCGGTGTTGATTATGTGGCGCAACGCCACATTTTGTCTATGTGTGGGAAACACTGGAGTTGTGATTGAGCCATTTATAAGTTTTTCTATCTAACTTGCCCTACTTACTTACTCATCCTGATTTCTCGCTGTTCCTCGTCAGGACGTCCACTCTCAGGGTGAGGTCATCTCCTGTCTGGAGAAGGCGCTGGTTCGGGAGGCGGAGCAGCAGGATCACGTTCATCCAATCAAAGAGGAGTGCCAGAGGGCCATCCTGCGGGTGGCGGAGCTGTCGTCGGACGACTTTCACCTCGACCGACATCTTTACTTCTCCTGCAGAGCCGACCGCGAGAGATTCTGTCGGAACGTAAGAGACTTAAACGACAGTTTCTACATTCAGATCATGTTGAAATGATATTCAGAATAATCTGCAGCTTGGTTTCCATTTAAAATGTATAAGAAAATTAGAATCAATCAAAACGCAAATACAATGGGGGAATGGAGACTTTATTACGATTAACTCAAACCAAGGGTGGTGATGGCGCATCGGGTATGACACATGCCTTTGGTGTGGGAGACCTGGGTTCGATTCCCACTGTGATACATCAACCAATGTGTCCCTGAGCAAGACACTTAACACCTAGTTGCTCCAGAGGTGTGCAGCCTGACATATAGTAATTGTAAGTTGTTTTGGATAAAAGCGTCAGCTAAATGACATGTAGTAATAATAATACAAGTATTCACACTAACTTCTGGCTGTTAAAAAGACAAAATAGAAAGTGCTCAGAGTCTGCAATCGTTGAATTTGTTATTCTAAAGAATATACTGTATATATTGTACATCATTTAATAGTATTTTTTATTTTATATTCTGTATTTTTCTTTCTTAACTTTGCAGTACTTTTTCACTCACCAAAACGGTAGCACAAATTCCTTTTATGTGAAAACCAACTTGACAATCAATCCGATTCCGATTCGGTTTAAAATCTGCATGAAAATTCACAAAGTGACAGAGTCAAAAAAATCTCCTTTGTTTCAGTATTAAGAAATTCTTTCAGAAGTTGACTAATCAGAAACCTTTCCAAAAACACAAATACTTTATTTATACGTTATAAGGTTTATTACAATTTAGTCAAACCAAGTGTTAACACTAACTTCTGGCTGTTAAAATTAAATTAAGAAGTGCTCAGAGTCTGCAATCGTTTGAATTTGTTATTCCAATAATAAACCTTACAGGTCTCTTATTTAAAAACTGATATATTGTACATATTTTTATAGTATTAATTCACATATTTTAGTACGTTTCTGTTCTTTAACTATACAGTATATTGTTTTACTTTGCCGTACTTGCTTTTTATTTTTATTTTCTTTCACTGAAACGGTAATGCAAATTCCCTGAATGTGCTAATGTACTTGGCAATCAATCTGATTCCAATTCTAAGAAAATGTTTGAAATCTGCATTCAAAATACACAAAGTGACAGACAGTTTTCCCTTCAAGTTGCATTCAGATAAGTGCAGTAGTTCAAATGTCAAAAAAATCTCCTTTGTTTCAGTGTTAAGAAATCCTTTCTAAAATTCCCAATTGGAAAACATTCCACCAAATTCCATAAAAGGAATTCAGGTTTGTTCTGATAACAAACAAACATTAAAAAAGCCCGAGGTGGAGGTAATTATCGCTAGTAAATTAGCTGTTATGATATGATGTCATCTCTTTTCTTCCACCTCACAGACTCAGGCAGGGGAAGGGAAAGTCTACAAGTGTCTGTTCAATCACAAGTTTGAGGAGGCCATGTCAGAAAAGGTACGGCCAGCTCAGTTGGGTTTCGGGATCTTATAGTGAACTTGTTTCGCTCACTAATAGTGCCCTCTCCCTCGACAGTGCCGTGACGCTCTGACCACCCGTCAGAAGCTGATCTCTCAGGACTACAAAGTCAGTTACTCTCTGGCTAAAGCGTGTAAGGTGGACCTGAGGAAGCAGCGCTGCAGCCTGGACGCCAACCTGCCACGAGCGCGCGAGGCCCGGCTGTCCTACCTGCTGCTGTGTCTGGAGGCTGCAGTGCACCGCGGTGAGTGGGGGAGGACGGGAGGTGGTTTTTACACCTCTGTTTCCTGACAAACGGCATCTACAGCAGCAGCTGCTTTTAGCGAAAAAGCTCAGAAAAAAACTAGCAGCAAAGAATTTAGCAGCTAAAGAGCCAGATATTTTTTCTTTGGAGTTGGTGGAGACCAAAACAGAGCTCAAAGTTCAGTAGATATTGGACCTAACATTTATCTGGTGAACACCAGACACACATGACTCCACTTGAATATTAATGTTGCTCTATATCTGCTGGATGTGTAGAAAAGCTCAGACAATAGCATAGGGCTGGGCGATATATCGATATTATATCGATATCGTGATATGAGACTAGATATCGTCTTAGATTTTGGATATCGTATATATCGTGATATGACATAAGTGTTGTCTTTTCCTGGTTTTAAAGGCTGCATTACAGTAAAGTGATGTACTTTTCTGATCTTACCAGACTGTTGTAACTATTCTACTATTTGCCTTTTCCCCACTTAGTCATTATATCCACATTACTGATGATTATTTATCTAAAATCTAAGTGTGAAGATATTTTGTTAAAGCACCAATTGTCAACCCTGGAATATTGCCGCAATATCGATATCGAGATATTTGGTCAAGAATATCGTGATATCTGATTTTCTCCATATCGCCCAGCCCTACAATAGCAATATCAACTTGTGATAATGTCAGCATTGTGTTTACATGGTGCCTGCAAGTGGTTGTTTATTATTATAATGTTAATACAGTGTTAGTCTCGCATTGCCAGACCTTACTCCACAGTGCTGCGGAGGATGGTCTGGCTAGTCCACACAGCATTCCGGGACGGGAGAGAAATATGCTCTGGTTTATTGGCAATTGGCGTCTGCAAAATAGCCTCGGGAAAGAACTTGTGTTGGTGGAACATGTGTTTGTTCCAAAGTTGTTTTAGTCGTGCAACAGAAAACTCAGATTGGACAGATAGTCTAGCTAGCTGTCTGGATTTACCCTGCAGAGGTCTGAGGAGCAGACAAAATCCACCGGAGTTTAAAATTACATCACAAAGAAAGAGGAAGGTAACGGACATTCGGCCGAAATGAAAGCCATCCGGCAGAATTTCTGGGTGGCACCTGAACAATCCCCGAAGTGGAACGTCGTGGATATAGACTAATACAATGTCAATACATGCCAAATATGGTTTGAAAGGACTTATCTCCCCTTGTGTGATCAGGGATCAGCTGTGTCAGTAATGGTTTGATCTGGTGCTGTGCAGGTCGTCCGGTCAGCGGCGAGTGTCAGGGGGAGATGCTGGACTATCGGCGGATGCTGATGGAGGATTTCTCCTTGAGTCCAGAGATCGTGCTGCACTGCCGCACAGAGATCGAGGCTCACTGCTCCGGCTTGCACCGCAAAGGCCGCACGCTGCACTGCCTGATGAGAATCGGACGCAGCGACCGCAGCACCACGGTCGACAGCATCTGCCAGAGCGCCGTAAGACTGCTGCAGTTACTGTGATGATTCAGTGTTAAAGAGATCCAAACAGCTGAGAGGCAGCACTGCACCTGGAGGGGTCACTGACTAATAACTGGAGTTATTATCATACTTTGCTTTTTGTGTGTGCTCTGACAAAGCTTACTGGGCTATTTTCTTCTAAACTGTTCTTCTAAATAATTGACATACTCAGCATAAATCATTCAGTGTTCCAGCTTTCAGTTGTCGGGCTCAACTGATAGATTTTATACACTAACGTCTTGTGGCTAAAACTGCCAGTTCAGTTTTAATTAAGAATGTTACATTTCGTTTTTATAACAGCTGTGCGAAGTCCTCCAAAGACTTACTTTAAAACTTAAATCGCTTTTTTTCAGAATGACATATTTTATGTTAGTGTAAAAAATGTCCAGAGATTTCCAAACTGGACCTGCTGCTTTGTAGCAAAGTCATTTTATTTTATAGGATATTCTGCAAGAAAATAAAAGTTTGAAAATGACAATAAAAAATGTTGTTGTACAAACTATATCCTATAAACTAAAATGTTTTAAATTATCTCATATATATATATTACATATATACATAGTATTGTGTATCACTGGGGGTTTGATAGGTTGTTTATCAATAAATAAAATCTAGAAATCTAGATGAAATCCAGCTGCTGACATTAGATGTTTTCCTACTTTGTTTCCGCTGCAGCTGCAGACATTGATCCAGTCTGCCGACCCCGTAGCCGACTACAGGATCGACCGAGCACTCAATGAGGCCTGCGAGTCTGTCATCCAGACCGCCTGCAAACACATTCGCACCGGAGACCCAATGTGAGCTGCTCACTCACTCACACACACACACACACACACACACACACACACACACACACACACACACACACACACACACACACACACACACTGTGCACATATTACTACCTTATGTCAAAAATGATCATTTTGTTCTTTAAACTTGATAAACACGAGTGTGTATGTGCCTAATAGACACTGGTTTATCATGTGTGTGTCCGTGTCTCTCTCTCGCTCTCTCTCGCTGTCTCTCTCTCTCTCTCTCTCTCTCTCTCTGTCTCTCTGTCTCTCTGTCTCTCTCTAGGATCCTGTCGTGCCTGATGGAGCACCTGTACACAGAGAAGATGGTGGAGGACTGTGAGCACCGGCTGTTGGAGCTGCAGTATTTTATATCCAGAGACTGGAAGTGAGTCTGCATCTACAAACATCTTCTGCTCTTCACCTTTTAACATTATTGACATGACAATTAATATTCCACAGATACAACAACAAAACGTTTAAAAAGAAAGGGAAAAAAAAAGTTAATTCTTGAATTTGGAAGTAGTTTGACAAAATGATCTTAACTCAAGTTCCACTTACTTGCTTTTTCCGTAGTCTTCATCACCATATGGAGATAGCTCATTTGTGTCTCACCTATGTATATGAGGGATTTGTATATAAGGACATTTTGTGTGCTCATTGTCAACTCTGTTGTGAGCCGAATTGAGCCAAAGGAACAACACTGAATTGGCGATAGGAAGAACAAGCGATTGTCATTGGCGTTGTCTCGACAGCTTCCCACTAGAGTTAATGTTCCAGAGACTAGCAGAGTATTAGGGCAATGTGAAAGTAATTATTTGAGTCATGAGATTAAAATCTGATGTCTTAAAATGTCTAAAGAAAGAAAGGGAAAATGAAGCGTTCAACAGATATCTCAGATGTCTGTGGTGTCACTTTATTCATTTTCAAGAATGGTGTTTATCTTGTTTTTTGGAAATTAACTTTTCAAATATTGTTTCCTCAGAGTTTAATCTCTGAATTGCGATTTCTTCTTTTTTTTTTTTTTTTTTTTTCCCTTTAGAAATCTAAATCTGAATCCCAAAACTATGACTAGTCTTCGTATAATTTGTTTTCACATGGCTCTAATGCTTTTTCTTTAACACGGAGGACAGAAATCGTGGGATAACGCGGATAAAGTCCCTCTGTTTGTCTTTCAGACTGGACCCCGTCCTGTATAAGAAGTGTCAGGGTGACGCTGCTCGCCTCTGCCACACACACGGCTGGAACGAGACCAGCGAGCTGATGCCGCCGGGCGCCGTCTTCTCCTGCCTGTACCGCCACGCCTACCGCACTGAGGAGCAGGGACGCCGGGTACGACTAGAAACACACACTCTTTATTTTGTTTAATTTTTTCTTCTAATGCTGGGAAACTCTCTGGCCTTTAAATGTGATGCCAGCTAGGGCTGCAACTAATGATTATTTCCATAGTCGATTAATCTGTCAATGACTTTTTGGTCTATAAAATGTCAGAAAATAGGGATCAGTGTTTTCCCACAGCCCCACAACTCAAAGATATTCAACTAAATGTCATAAAGGAAAATATTCACATTTGAAAGGTGCCCTGCCACACAAAACCGTTTTTACTTGTATTTTTTTTAAATATGTTAGGTCCATATGTGTTTGTGTTATGTTGTGAATGTGAAAATGAACTGCTACCTCCTCTGTCAGCTCTAGCCACTGGAAAGAAATAAGCTGAGAAATCAGGCCAATAGAGCTCAACAGTGACCGCCCACTTTTGTTAACAGCTCTGGTTCTGGAAGTGTTCTTCCCCGTTCAATTGTTTCATTGACGTTTCGAAAATTGCTTATATCAGTCCATCCAGAAAAACGCGATTATGCGATCGCGTAATTCAATGCATAATCAGCCAAAGTCCACATATTTATGCGGGGGCCGCATTTTTTCAAATACGCCGCACTTTCGCCGCATAAATTGCCGATATCCTCGCGCAAAATATGCGGGGCTTGCATGATTTCATAATGCCCGCATTTTCATTGCAAAAAAGTCACACATATCTTAGCAGAAAGTTGAAAAAATGTTGCGTTTACTTCACACAAGAACAGTCATTTTCCCCTGTTGCCATGGGGACGTTATGAAGTGACGTAATTACACGACATGAACGTCATCGAAAAGCTTCAAGCCCCACGATAACGCCATGATGTTCCCGCAATTTGCCGCAATTTCATCGCATAAAATTGCATAAATATCCCGCATATTCAATCGCATTTTTTAAGAAAACGTGCCGTATAATCAAGGATTTTTGCCCGCAACAATCACAAAAAAACTCTGCATTTTTCTGGAAGGACTGTTATATAGAGAGTTTTAAGTCTGGAACCAAGCCAACCAGCTACGACATGAATAGTGAGCATAAAACATTTGATTCGGCGCAAAAAAAACCATTTTGAAAACCGCGAAAAGGCAAAGGTACCAGACCGTGTACAGAAACTATCATAGACTTCAATGGCAGAAGCTCGCTCTAGCATGTTTGCCTTAAAAGAAGGATTTCATACAGACTTTTAGCTTCTACAGGAGTAAAGACTTCGGTTTAGACATTATGACATATAATAATCGATAATCGAAACCCTTATGGCGAAAATCAATGCGATTACTTTGGGAACCGGCTGTGGGCAGGACTTTTGAGGTCTGTTACAAAAGCTGGTCAGTCTGACGTGGTGTTGCCTGAACTCATTACTATTCGTGAGCTTGCCCAGTTGCGCTGGGTAAAGGATGCTGATAGCCAGGCTCTCATTGGCTAGCTGTTAGCCAATCGGAGTCAAGCAGCTTAGCTCGTTGAATATTAATGAGAACTGGCACAAATTGAGCTGAGTCTTCCTGCAGGCTTTCTATACCACGCTAGAATGGCTTGAAACAAGCTAACCAAGGCATTTTTTCCACAAAAAATGTTACAGAGTCCATGGTAGAACTTCAGACATTACCACAAAGTAATGGAATACGTGTGGCAGGTCACCTTTTAAGAAGCTGGAATCAGATAAATTTTACTTTTATATTCATAAAAAATGACTCAAACAGATTAATTGATCACCAAAATACAGTACCAGTCAAAGGTTTGGACACACTTTCCCATTCACTTGAATGAGAAAGTGTGTCCAAACTTTTGACTGGTACTGTAGTTGACGATTAATCTAATAGTTGACAACTAATCGATTAATCTTTGCAGCTCTAATGCCAGCAAGAGGTTTTCATGTATTTTGGCTTCATTTGATCACTTTGGTGAACTCTCACTCTCTCTCTGACCGCAGGATCAGCAGGTGTAACTGTTTTTTTGTATTTTTAAATTGAACAGGTACATTCACCCGAGCAGGTACGTGTTTCACCTAAATCAGTCAGTATTGATGCTGGTGATGGGGCTAAATTGATGATGACGGCTAAGATTTAATCTATGTCTGTCACTCTCTGCCAGGCCGGGGTGATTTGATGTGATGGGGTGTGTTTGTGTGACTTCCTGCTCCACAGCAAGGCCACGCAGTGCCAGTTTGTCTGCTTGGCCTTGGTCTGCAACAACAGCAACTCAAATCACTAATTTAATTCAGCTGGAAATTGAATAGACCATAAATGTAATTTTTCATGTTATAGCCTATTTAGTCTCGCATTGCCAGACCCTTCCCCCACCAGCGCTGCGGAGGAGGGCCTGGCGAGTCCACACAGCATTCTGGGATGGGAGAAAAACATGCTCTGGTTTATTGTCATTTCTTTAAACCAATCACAACCGTCATGGGCGGCGCTAAGCTCCGCATGGAGCCCCGGTGCCGCTGCAAAGTAGCCTCAGGAAGGAACTTGTTTTGGTGGAACATGTGTACGTTCAAAAGTTGTTTCAGTCGTGCAACAGAAAACTCCGATTGGACAGATAGTCTAGCTAGCTGTCTGGATTTACCCTGCAGAGATCTGAGGAGCAGTTAACCATAGTCCTCAGAAATCCACCGGAGTTTAAAATGCCAAAGAAAGCTTAACAGACATCCGGTGGAATTTCCGGCGCAAAGGAGCAATCCCGGAAGTGGAACGTCGTGGCTATAGACTATAGCCTGTTAAATACAAGCAGACTTCATTATTTTTCTGTACTTTGGTGCAGTTATGCTCTGAGCTAAATGTTAACATCAAAATGCTAACATGCTGATGTTTAACAGGTATAATATTGTGATGCATTGCATGGTAATGTTTGCTAATTAATTAGCACTAAACACAGAGTGCAGCTAAGGCTGATGGGAATGTCTTTACTTCTGCAGGTATTTGGTCAAAAACGCATGAAAGTATTGGACAGATTAAAGGTTTGACCTGATGGTGGCGCCAGATGAAAAGTCAGAGGATCAACAAACTATTACGATCCCTGAGAGGAACATGGATGTCTGTACAACATTTCAATAGTTGTTAAGATATTTCACTTAAAACCCCAAAAAATGTCATCCTCAGGGTGGCTCTTAAGGAAAAGTCATATATAATAAATACATTTAAAAAAAAAAAAAAAAATATATATATATATATATATATATATATATATATATATATATATATATATATATATATATATTTATTTATTTATTTATTTATTAGGAGTGTGCAAAAAAATTCGATTCGAATCGCGATTCCAGCTCTACCGATTCAAAATTGATTCATAGAATTCCAAAAATCAATTCATATTTAAAAAGAAAATAAATTTTTTTTTTTTATGTATACTGCAATCACATGATAGATAGATAGATAGATAGATAGATAGATAGATAGATAGATACTTTATTGATCCCCAAGTGGAAATTCAAGGTCCCAGTAGCTTCTATCTATATATATATATATATATATATATATATATATATATATATATATATATATATATATATATATATATATATATATATATATATATATATATATATATATATACATACACACACACGGGAGAAGTAACTACATTTACATACTGTGAATTGTTTTTGAGCCTAAAAATCGGAATCGAATTCTGACATTTTCTGAATCGTACACCCCTAATATATATACCACAATTTGGCCTTCCTTAGGTGTGTACAAGTACTTACACTGAACATCATTTTAGCTGTTTGTTTCAAGTGGGTGTATTTTAAACAAAAGCGTGACTGTAACGATGAACCAGTCTGGCCCTGCTCGGCCCCGGTATCCCTGTAATCAGTGTCTCAGTAGGAAGGTCCTCTTGGCCCTGCTGTAGGTAATTACACTCATCAGTGAGAAGAGCCCTGACAGCTTGATCTGATTTGATTATAGGGTCTGTGTTTATATGGTGTGTTTCAGACCTTCAGAGGTAGAACTTTGTAGTTGGTTCACACTTCTTCACAGAGCTGTTTAAGACTTGGTTTGTCAAAACTGTCACTAAGTGTAAGCTGTTCAGTTAAGTCCGTTGTGTGCTTTATGCCAGGAAGAAATAACGTATGTAATAAAGTATGCTTGAAAAATGATTAATTGATTATCAAAACAGTTGCTGATTAATTTTCTGTCAATTGACTACTCGTTTCAGCTGTACATATTTGCTTACTTCGGATAAATCGGTCATAACTACAGTATGACAGGAAACTACAGACTTGGATGTTACAAGTCAGAAACTGGTGATTGCGGTAACTGAATGTGTCATTATGGGCTGGATAATAGTGTTTGTGTGTGTGTGTGTGTGTGTGTGTGTGTAGTTATCACGGGACTGTAAGGTGGAGGTTCAGAGGATTCTCCGCCAGCGGGCGCTGGATGTGAAGTTGGACCCTGATCTGCAGAGACGCTGCATGACTGACCTCGGCAAGTGGTGCAGCGACAAGACGGACGCTGGACAGGTGAGACGGACGGACACACGCGCACACACGCATACTGTTATGACTGCTGATTTCTGTCACTACAGTTTCACTTTAACCCAGTGGTGGATGTCTGAGCGCCCTCTGTTGGTTTATCACAGGGATGGATGCAGTGTAAACTTACTTATAGGAAGGATTTGCATGATGTAGCCATTTACATACAAATCTTGTATTTTACTGACGTGTGTGTGTGTGTGTGTGTGTGTGTGTGTGTGTGTGTGTGTGTGTGTGTGTGTGTGTGTGTGTGTGTGTGTGTGTGTGTGTGTGTGTGTGTGTGTGTGTGTGTGTGTGTGTGTGTGTGTGTGTGTGTGTGTGTGTGTGTGTGTGTGTGTGTGTTAGCCATTTAAATACAAATTGTGTATTTTACGGACTATATTTTGTGTGTGTAGGAGCTGGAGTGTCTGCAGGATCATTTGGAGGACCTGGTGTCAGCCTGCAGGGAGGTCGTGGGCAACCTGACCGAGCTGGAGTCAGAGGTCATACATATTAAGTGGAAATCAGAATTATTGTTCACCTGAGCAGCTCACGTGTTGATACGAGTGTTTCTTTGTCTGTGTCTGTCTGTTTGCTGCAGGACATCCAGATTGACGCTCTGCTCATCAAAGCCTGTGAGCCCGTCACTCAGGCCTACTGCCATGTGAGTGCTGCACTTTCCTATGTGTGTACAAAACCAAACGACTGGTAATCTACTGAAAGCATATACTGTAGCCGTGCAATTTGCAATGAATCCGAATTTTGTGAAAATGGCAGAAATAGGTTTGTCGCTCGGCAGGTCTTCACATACAAAAAGGGATTTGCCGTTTTGGTGCACAGCCGTGACAATAAACTTAGTCAGAGAAAGTAAAATAATAATGTATCGTACTGAAAAAGTCAAGAGTCATTAATATAAAATAGGACGTTACAATGAGAAATATGAAAAAGGTATTGAAGATATGTGAAATGATCCGTTTCTAAAATGAGAAGAGCTGTACAGTGTTTAAAATGAAGAGGATGAAAAGTGCAAATGTTGAGAATAAAGAATAAGTACAATGTGCAAAGTTATTATAATAAGCTCACCATGTTGAAGTGGTTAGAGAGGTTTTGGCTTAACACTGCATTCATTTTAACACGTGTTACATGTTAATTATGAATATTTATGGTCACCAGGCAATGATTCTTAATTTTATTTCTCAAGGAATCATTAGGACAAAAATCTTCGACAAAAATCTAAAAAACTAAAGTTGCTCCCTTCTAATGCAGACATTCTGCTTAAGTGTCAACTTCTAAGATCTCGTAATGGCCGCCGGATTGCTGTAAAATAAATTGCTGAATGCTTTAGATTTTGGGTGCGTTTATGGTTTGTTTCCTTTATGTGTGTGTGTGTGTGTGTGTGTGTGTGTGTGTGTGTGTGTGTGTGTGTGTGTGTGTGTGTGTGTGTGTGTGTGTGTGTGTGTGTGTGTGTGTGTGTGTGTGTGTGTGTGTGTGTGTGTGTGTGTGTGTGTGTAGGATGTAGCGGATAACCAGATCGATACAGGTGATCTGATGGAGTGTTTGGTTCAGAACAAACACCAGAAGGAGATGAACGACAAGTGTACAGTCGGCGTTACACACTTCCAGCTGGTCAGTTACCATGTCAACAACTTCTCTTTACTTCTCTGCTCTGCTACTTTACTTTTTTTCTGGTTCCACTTCCATTACTCAAATGAAACGTAAATTGAAAAGTTTTCCTATTGAGTTAATTGAGGAGATGGCAAATGATCGTACTGTGTCTCCTGACCCTTTTGTTGCTTCTGCCACCGAGGTTTTCGGTCCTGTTGAGATCCTAAAAACATGCACGGTGTGTTGTATGGTGAAATCCCAACTTTCAGGTCCAAATGAAGGATTTCCGGTTCTCCTATAAGTTCAAGATGGCCTGTAAGGAGGACGTTCTGCGCTTGTGTCCAAACATCAAGAAAAAGTGAGTTTGATTTCCATGAAAACATCCATAAAACTGAAAACTTCATTTGCATTTGAACCCCCCCCCCCCCCTTTTGTCCTCTGAGCAGCCAGAAAGTTCAAATTTATTTTCCGCGTCCAGTTGATCAACTTTAAATAAACATAATTGACACTTTCCTCGTCCGTCACGCCCCAGGGTGGATGTGGTCCTCTGTCTCAGCTCCACGGTGAAGAACGACACGCTGCAGGAGGCCAGGGAGCAGCGCGTTTCACTCAAATGTCGTAAACAGCTGCGTGTGGAGGAGCTGGAGATGGTACACACACAAAATGTATTACCCAGCCACTAATGACACATTCAGTTACCGTAATTATCAGTTTCTGACTTGTAACATCCAAGTCTGTACTTTCCTGTCTCACACACACACACACACACACACACACACACACATACATATAGACCTTGGTGCGTGATGCCCTGGCATTACGG